>PQFF01000495.1:86650-100950 GCA_003547095.1 Diversispora epigaea | reverse complement strand
CAGACCAATAACCTTCGCAAATATTACGTTTATTATGATAAAGTGAAGGTTATTGAAGGTTATTGATATCAATAACCTCCGGAGTATTACGTTTTATTAATAAAAATGAAGGTTTTCGGTACCAATAACCTTCGTAAATATTACGTTTATGTTGGAGGTATTCGAAGGTTATCGGAGTGAAGGACTTCGAAGGCTTACGTTTAAAAAAATTTACTGATGTAATTATATAATATACATATTAATAAATAATTTAATTAATAGCTGCAAAATATAGAAAAAAGAAAAGATGCGAAGTTAAAAATCTAATACAAGTAGAAAAGGAATTAAAAAAAAAAATAAATTCCTTAAGGATGAAATCGATAGATTTTGGGTAGAACTTTTTGAGTTCAAAGAATTTATGTTCTTGCATAATATTAATTGCCTGTTGGAGCCTTTTTAAGATTTGTATTTTTTTTCTTTTTCATATTATATATTATATAAATTATATCTGATAATATATTTAACATATTGTAAAACTCTTTTTTTCTCTCGGTCACCACTTATGATTTCATAGTAAAAACTTAAGTACTTATAAGAGAAGTGGTCTTTATTGGAGGTTGCTCTTATTCCAACTGGATAAAACTTAGACGAGTAGAGTGAAATATAAAACTGAAAAGTAACGAACGTTAGAACTGTGGAGTTAGTTCTGTTTTCTTTAAGAAGAAACGTAAACACCTTAAGGTAACGAGTAAGAATAGTATTTAGCACATAAGTTCTGGGAGAAAGTCTTTGGAATAAAATTTAACAGGAAGTTCAAATTTTTTAAGAACTATTGTCTTCTTTTTGACTTTGTTAGTATTTGGATGAACATGAAAACTAAAGATATCATATGGAACTATTTGGTTTTCTTGAACGAGGACAGGTCTGCATTATAAATTTTCATTTTTCATGTATTTGAATGGTTTTTGGGGAATTCTCAAATTTCGGTTTGACTCTAATTGTCGATCTTGTCAATTAAGAGGTAACGTATTGATATAAAAGTATGGTATAATGATACTTAAGAGGAAGATTAGCGGGGATGCAAAGGATGTAATGTTTTGTGAGAAGACAGGGAGTATAATGTTTTTTAGTTGTTTTCAGAGCGTGAATTACTGTTAATGAGTAGAAGATTAGTGGTTGGATTGTAGGTTATTTGTTTAATTGAACTAAATTTTTATTGGAATTATAATACTGGCTTCCTGTATTTGTGGTAATCTAATCAATTCGAAATAAAGTCAGAGCTCTATGGGTTTGAAAGAAATGTAAATTTTGTTAAATCAGCGTAATAAGATGGATAGGTCTGCCCTCCACGATGGGGTCTCAAGATAAGGATGAAAAGTTTTTTGGTTGAGATGAACTAATTACTTGAAAACCGAGACCATGGATTACAGATATCTAGAAGAATCTTTGGGTTTGTTATTGATACCAATCTATAAAAACTATTGCAATTACCAACAATATATTATCAGAAAATTTTTCAAGGCGTAAATTTACAGAAATTTATAGGACTTACAGAAATTTATACTTAAAAAAATTAATTTTTTTAGGTGTAAATTTTTATAGATCCCATAAATTTCTGTAAATTTATGTTTCAAAAAGTTTCTTGATGATACTGGAAGAACTTAATGTTCGAATACCATGATTTATGGAAGGAAACAATTCAATGAAGGATAGTTACTAATACTCGCTATTATTACCAATATGTACTTTGCTGAAAAAAAATTTGATAAGTTTCTTTACATACATAGGTAGTATATCAGAAAACTTTTTGAGGCGTAAATTTACAGAAATTTATGGAACTTACAGAAATTTACACCTAAAAAAATTAATTTTTTTGACTTTAATCACTATTTATGAGACAGAGAGTGATTTTTACTAAGATATTTCTATAACAGATCGAAAGATCTGGTTCTTAACTACAAGATGATATGTGTTTTATTTCTGTAACATTAATATTCATGAAGATATTCACGTTTAAAGTTTCACATCTATGAAAAAATTTCCATGTAAATTTTTTGAAAATTTTCGTAATTCTGCCGGAAATTTCTATGACGTCACGTAAATTTCTAGCAAAATTACAAAAATTTTCAGAAAATTTACATGGAAATTTTTTCATAAATGTAAAACTTTAAACATAAATATCTTCGCGAATATTGATGCTATAGAAATGAAACACATATCATCTTGTAGTTAAGAACCAGATCTTTCGATCTGTCATAGGAATATCTTAGTAAAAAATTGCTCCCTGTCTCATAAATAGTGATCAAAATCAAAAAAATTGATTTTTTTAGACATAAATTTTTGTAGGTCCCATAAATTTTTGTAAATTTACGTCCCGAAAAGTTTCTTGATGTAGGGTATTATAATACTCAGGATAAGTCAGGTGGTTCATCAAAGGGAGAGTGGAGTGGAACGTGGTTTTCTTAAGGTGATTAGGGGTAATAGATGAATTTTATTTTTTTTATTTTTTGTGTGATAAAAGATGTTGTTTCTCTAAAAAGTTTTTTGTAGGAGGGGACTTTCAGATATTAACAACAACATACTGAATGAAAAAAAAATTTTTTTTGATTTAGTAACTTATTGAGTTGCTCTGATAGGTTTTGTTAATCTTTCTTTTGGGGTGGTTGGTCAAATATTAGTTTTTTAAATATAAAGCTTAATTGATTTTATTTTATATATGGAAACCTGTTTTTGCAAATTTTCATTTTTGCATATGTTAAATAAAGCGAGACCTCACTTATTATAAAAAAAAAAAAAAAATACATTTAACATACAAATTTTCGAATTTTCTTTAAAAATAATTTTAATAGAATTTAATAAAATTACTGTTTAAAATATAGTTAATCTATTTAATATAACAATAAAAATTAGACAAAAAAAATTTTANTTGTAGGTCCCATAAATTTTTGTAAATTTACGTCCCGAAAAGTTTCTTGATGTAGGGTATTATAATACTCAGGATAAGTCAGGTGGTTCATCAAAGGGAGAGTGGAGTGGAACGTGGTTTTCTTAAGGTGATTAGGGGTAATAGATGAATTTTATTTTTTTTATTTTTTGTGTGATAAAAGATGTTGTTTCTCTAAAAAGTTTTTTGTAGGAGGGGACTTTCAGATATTAACAACAACATACTGAATGAAAAAAAAATTTTTTTTGATTTAGTAACTTATTGAGTTGCTCTGATAGGTTTTGTTAATCTTTCTTTTGGGGTGGTTGGTCAAATATTAGTTTTTTAAATATAAAGCTTAATTGATTTTATTTTATATATGGAAACCTGTTTTTGCAAATTTTCATTTTTGCATATGTTAAATAAAGCGAGACCTCACTTATTATAAAAAAAAAAAAAAAATACATTTAACATACAAATTTTCGAATTTTCTTTAAAAATAATTTTAATAGAATTTAATAAAATTACTGTTTAAAATATAGTTAATCTATTTAATATAACAATAAAAATTAGACAAAAAAAATTTTATATTGACATTACTATTATAAAATATATGAGGATAGAATTAAGAATATTAGGTTCATAAATAAAATTAATAACAAATTTACAAGAATATTGGTATATAATGAAATTATATCACTTCTACCTAATATTACTAATATTAATTTATGTAAAATAACTTTTAGAACTAAAAAAATCTATATATTAGTTAAAAGAATAGAAATGAATAGAATCAGACAAGTAACTTATAATATAAGTATTATTTTAAATTTAAAAAATATTCAAATCCAAAATATTATAAATGATTTTTTTAAAAAGTTAACCAATACAAATATAATTTGCATTTCAAATTGAAACAGAAATATAATTAAACATAATTCAGATAATATCACAAATTATAATGATCAGACTAATACAGAAGTAAGTATACCTCCTATATTTCCTAAAAAGGTTTTATTAAAAACTGTAGTAAGTATATTAATGAATAATAATAATGATATCTCATTAGAAATTAAGATCCCATTTATGTTTCAGGTAAATATACCTTCTATCTTTCAATCAAATAATCTAGTTCATGCTCGTATTAATTTCTATAACAAATTATTAGAGTAGTATTTATACCTGCTGCTCAAATTCAAAATCTAAATACTGAAATTCCAAATGTACAAATTTCAAATTTCAAATTTCAAATTCCAAATTATAATTAGTATCTTTTACTAAAATTCCAAATTTCAAATATTAGTAATTTGTACATTTTGACATCACAAATCCCAAACGATTTGGGATTTGAGCAATATATATAGTAATATTTCAATTTGTATAAAGAATATAGTTGTGAAAATGTTAATTATTATGGGATTAATATTGAATTATTATGTCTAATATGCAAATTAAATCACAAGAATAAAGATATAGATAGTATAAAAAGAGAATATAAAGATAAATATTATTATATTAAATATGAAATATCTAAAATCAGTATTGTTATATCAAAAATAATTGTGTAAATTTTATTTGTTTATATTTTTTTATTATTACTATATAATAAAAATTAATGTGATATGAGAAGTAGAATTATTGAAATAGTATATTTAGTAAAATTAGTACAAGATGCTAATATTTTATGATAAATTAAATTTTATTAATTATTTTATGGTTATATTTGCACGTAAAATTATTTTGGGATCCCGAAATTGTAATTTTGAAAAAAAAAGTCGAAATAGTTTTTCATAGAAGATGAAATTATTTTACTTAAAACTTGAAATTTTTTGATCACTTAGATAAATTCTTTGATTAAAGATACATATAATTAGATATTTTTTTTATTTCTATATATAGAATAGATTCTGCATAAATCTCAAAAAGACAAAATACCTCAAAAATCCAAAATTAATTTTAAGAACATGTATACTCATGGTATGATGTATATATTTTTTTGTAGAATTTTTTTTTTATATGTTTTTTTTCCAAAAATTTAGAAAAAGAAAACTGTTTAAGAACAGTATAGTGAAATTGTTACTTTTAATAATTTTTATTTTTATAACATATAAATTATATATGTCGTCAAAACTAATTTGGCCTTAACTCAACTTTTAAAATTTTAATTTTTAATTGAGTCAGACACAATTAAAAATTTCAAGAGTTAAGTCAAAACCAAATTAGTTTTGACAATATGTATGGTATAAACAGTGTTATCGAATATAACAAACTTGACAAAAGATTGTTCTATAATAATATAAGATGAAAAAATAAAAAAAATTTATTGAATAATTATCGTATAATTGAAAATATTGATCGTATAATATACACCAAATTATTTTATTACATACAATATTAATTTGATTAATTTCAGTACTATTTTTTAAATTTTAAAAAATAATTTGTGTTATATACTCATATTATTCATATATATGTGTTAAATATAAAAGTTTACAAATCACAACTTTTTGGTATATTTTATTTACAAATCTATGTTAAGCAAATAACAACTCTATAATACGTACATTTTATTTATATATATATAAATCACAACTTTTTGATACGTTTTTTAAAAATTTTAATAAAATGAACCTTATTGCTAAGAGAAATACTTTTGAAAATTAAATAAAAAATATTTTAAGAAATAGCAATATTAAAAGTTATAAAATTACGTAAGTTTTTTTACTAAATAATATTGAATTATACATATTTGAAGTTATACTGTCACTAGGATAATTAGATAAAGAACTGGAAACGCATTGTGATTATAGTTTGTAAAAGTTATCATTCAAGTAACCAGACTTGATGTATGGTAGACAACCTACTGTGAACATTTTTCTTTGTTTAATTATCTGAAAATTTACTGTATTTAATTTTAGTATTATAATAAATAGAATATGTGTATAGTTTAATTGTGTCTAATTTTGGTTAAATTTATTTTAATAATTATGATATATACTTACAATTTTTTTTTACAATTATTAGATTATCAAATGGTAATAATAGAGTAGATTTAATAAGTAATCATATGAGAAAATTTCTTTTGATCCAATATAAGAATTATATAGAAAGAAAAGTGACGAAAGCTAAAGTATGGAATTACTAGGCATATTGTTCAAGTATTCAGAAAACACAATAGGGAGTCTTTATGGTTCTTTCTAAAATTGAAAATTATATTTAAAAGGTAGTTAAGGTGATAAAAAAGTTTAAATTTAAAATATTATTAACAGATAAATATGACATCTGCTATACAATCAAACTTCATTCAAAGATTATATAAAAAAAATTAGTTATATTCGATTTGGTGTTGATAGAAAACTATCAAATAAATTTATCATATATATAATATTATTATTTAGCTTATTAATAATTTTATTAATTTTAATAATCACTTTTATAATTTTATTGTACTTAAATTACTCAGTTTCTTTAACAAATTTATTTTTTTTATATCAAAATAATTTTCCGTAATAATAATATTATTCAACTAATTACTTTAATTTTATTATACTCAAAATACCTCATCAGGAAATTTTATAAGATGAAAACTTGCAAAAGTTTGTGTAAGTTTTCAAAAATTTTCGCAAATTTTCGTGTGTTTTTTTTTTATTTTTTTTAACTTTGCTCACAATTTTCTACTAAGGTATTTCTAAGATAAATAGAACAGCCTTATTCTTAGCTACAAAATGGTATATATTTTTTTTTAATAGCATCGATATTCGCGAAGTTATTTCAATTTAAAGAAAAAGTGTCTATGAAAAAAAATTATGCAAAAATTTTCAAAAACTTGTAAAAATTTTTACACAATTTTGCGGAATTTTGTACCATGAAAATTTTCACAAAGTTTCAGCGAAAATTTACAAAAATTTGCATAAGTTTTCCAGAAATTTTTGCATGATTTTTTCATAGACGCTTTTTTTTAAACTGGAATAACTTCACGAATATCAATGCTACAAAGATGAAATATATATCATTTTGTAGCCAAGAACAAGGCCATTTTATTTATCTTAAAAATATCTTAGTAGAAAATCACTCTGTGCTTCAAAAATCGTGAGCGAAGTTAAAAAAAATGAAAAAAACACACGAAAATTTGTAGAAATTTTCGACACCTTCAGAAATTTGCGCAAATTTCCACCTCGTAAAATTTCCTAATGCTAGTTTCTTTAATAAATTTGATTTTACATCAAAATAATTTTCTATAATTTGTGAATTAGTCATTTTGATTTGCTTTGACAAATAAAAAATATAGAGTATATTTTAGTAATATAAATTATTAATAAAAAACAAAAATTAGATTCTCAAAATCAATTTTTAGATTAAATAAGTACAAAAATAAACAGTATATTTGTATATTTTTTTATCTGTAAAGATTAATAATTTTGAATGCCTTATTTATATTTATTTATTTTTGAAACATAATATTTTTATTTTCGAATTTAAATAAATATATAAATAGAACCAGCAAAAAAAAATATTATACATTTGTATATTAGTGTAAAATATTAGTGAAATATTTATATTTATGTAATTAAAACATATTTTTTTCAGATATAGTTGTAAATTTGCAATAAAACAACTTCTGGATTATACTTGCACGCTAAATTATTTTGGAGCCCCAAAATTGCAATTTTGGAGAAATAGTTTTTCATAGAAGACGAAATTATTTTATTTAAAATTCAAAATTTTTTGATCACCCAAATAAATTCCTTGATTAAAGATACATATAACTAGATACTTTTTTTATTTCTATATATAAAATAGATTCTGCATAAATCTCAAAAAGTCGAAATACTTCAAAAATTCAAAATCAATTTTGGGAACATGTATATTCTGAATTTGCAAATTAATAATCACTTTTTCATACAAATTTTTGAGTATTGCAAAAAATAAACAACATAAATTTTCAACAGGGTTTTGCCTTTTTTCATTCAAGTTTGAAAAAGATAAATTAGTTAACAGATAATCGATAACAACTAACTGATATATACTTATCAATAATAAATATAATGAATTGGTAAGATTTTAACATTGCATAATTCATATAGATATAACTATATATGTTTTTAAAATTAATTTTAAATTTTTGAAGTATTTCATCTTTTTAAAATTTATATAGAATCTATTCTATATATGAAAGTAAAAAAAGTATCTAGTTATATATATCTTTAATCAAGAAATTTATCTGGATAGTTAAAAAATTTTTGGTTTTAAGTAAAATAATTTCGTCTTCTATAAAAAACTATTTCAACTTTTTTCTTTAAAATTGTAATTTTGAAACCTCAAAATAATTTAACGTACAAGTATAGATATAACAAGACTTCAAGCAAAGTCAGATAATACTAAATTAGGAAATAAAAAAGAAAAAATATGATTTTTGTAAATAAATTTTTAAATTTTAATTAAAAATAAATAACTTTTTAAAAATTTTACTATGATGGTTAAGCAAATTTTAATGTGATTTATTTATAAATTACTTTAAATCCTGGTATAACTGATGATAATTTTTATTTTATTTTCAAATCGATAACAAATGAAGTCAAATTATAGACAAATTAAAAAATCTATAGTATAGACAATAGTATAATAACAATAGATAAATTTAATTTTTTTAATTTTTATTATAATCAATAAAGTAAAAACACATTGATATAATTTTAAAACTAATATTTTATGTGATTAAACTTTGAATAATTCAAATAATCTAATTTTATATAAAACAATAAAAAATATTCAATCCACAATTGATTCATTAAAAAAGTTAAATTTTAAATTTGTTCTTCAAATTGATAAACTTAGAAAAAAAAATGCTAAAGTCAAGGTTAAGAATACAAAATTGAAATAAGCTATAAAAGAAAATTCAATGTTCAAAATTAAATTTAAAAAGTTAAAAAGAAAAATAAAACAAATATCATCAAGCTCATCATTAAGAATATAGAACTTAAAGAATGAATCATAAAATTAGAATAGAAATAGGTCCGAATTATTATTAATAAACAAGAGGCACCTTCTATAAAAAATATTTTGCAGTATTCAAATTATTTAAAATTGTTATTAAATATTCAGATTTAAGTACAAAGTATTATTTCTTCTGAAATAAAAGATAAATCTAAAAAATTATTATCTATTTTGTTATTTATCGAAAGCCATTGTGAAAAGGAGAAAAACATTACTCTTGATTCTTACTTAAATTAGAACATAGCTTGATGAAATCTGAATTTTCAACAAAGCTTGAAATAACTACAATCTCTTTATTAAAAGATATTATCAATAATGATTTAGTTGAGATTTTTAAATTTGTAGAAACAATATATAGAGAAAAGATTAGTAATGAAATAAGAAAAAGAAATTAGAAAAAAAACTTTAGAATCAAGAATCAATATAAAACATATCTTCTTTTTTCAATATACAAAATGAGGTAAATTTTATTATTGGTAAAACTAATATTATCGATGGAGGTTTATTTTTTAAAATAAACATGTAGAATGAACAGCATTAGTAAATTTTTTTAAACATAAGTCTTCAAAGTATTTTACTCTGATAATTTTCAAATACCTCCAATTATACCTGCCGCCCAAATTCAAAATCCAAATGCCAAAATTCCAAATGCCAAAATTCCAAATCCCAAATCCCAAATCCCAAATTACAATTAGTATCTTTTGCCGAAATCCCAAATCCCAAATCCCAAATACTAGTAATTTGTGCATTTTGGTGTCCCAAATCCCAAATTATTTGGGATTTGGGTAACACGTATACCTCCAATATAAACATAATATTTACGAAGGTTATTTATATCAAAAATCTTCATTTTTATTAATAAAACTATACATGTCATTAAAATTATTAAATTAAGTCAGATGCAATTAAAATTGAGAAAAATTGAAATTAAATTAAGGCAAATTTTAATTTTTATTAGTAATTGATGCAATTAGTTGAGTTAGACACAATTAAAAATTGAAATTTTAAGAATTGAGTTAAAGTCAAATTAGTTTTGACAACATATATAAATAAAATATAATATTACAGAGGTTATTGATATTAATAACCTTCAATAACCTTCATTTTATTATAATAAATGTAATATTTGTAAAGGTTATTGATCTGATAACCTTCAATAACTTTTAAAAACGAAATTATTATAATAATCTCCATTATAAAAAATTTCCTGATGAAAAATTTTTAAGATAATATTATAAATACTATTCAAAGAAACTATTAGTCAAAATAGATAAAACCACTACTAATAGATAAATTCTAAAAGTCAAAGGCTACTGTTAATAAGTATATTAATTAGTATTAACTATTAAAATATCACAAGACAGTACTTTAAATGATACAGTAGACGATTCAATACAAATGATTTAATTATTATTAATAAAGTATTTAATACTAATAATTTCTAGGTAATAATAACCTTTTATTAATGGTAATTGCGAATACAAAAAAAACTAATTTATTAATAAATTAGTTTAATTATAAAGAGTTTCCTAATAAAAGAATAAAATTTTAATTAAAGTCTTAACGAATTTAAACAAATCTAATCAATCTATTTTTACTTTGAACAAAAACTCATTCCTTATATAATTAATCTTTAAGTTCTTTGGGTTCTTTAGGTTTTTTGGATCTTTTAAGTTCTTTAGGTCCTTTAGGTCTTTTAAATTTTCATAATATATAATTTATATATTAATTTACTATTATCTATGATAAATCTATTACAATATACAGTTATACCACATAGTTACATTTTTGTAAATCAATTTAACCTTTGTATTACAGATAAAGAATAACTAATATAAATATAAGTAAATAATAAATAAATAATTAATATTTATAAGTTAATAATATATAATAATCACTGGTTGAAAATTTATAAAACCTACACCTATCGGGTACCAAATAGGTGTAATATCTGTGTCTAATATTGTATACATATCAGGTACCCAATAAGTGTAAAAAATATTTTTTTACTTATATCAATTACTCGATAAGTGTGAAAAATGTTTTCTCACACCTATCGGGTACTCGATATGTATATGATATTAAGTACAGATACTACACCTATCTAATACCTAATAGGTGTAGGTTTTATAAATTTTCGACCAGTGAATAAATAAAATATATATTAAACAATTACTATAGTAATATTATACTTGTATGTAAAATTATTTTGAGATCTTGAAATTGTAATTTTAAGGAAAAAAGTCGAAATAGTTTTTTATAGAAGACGAACTTAAAACTTGAAATTTTTTAATTACTTAGATAAATTTTTTGATTAAAGATATATATAACTGGATACTTTTTTTACTTTTATATATAGAATAGATTTTATATAAATCTCAAAAAGATAAAATATCTTAAAAATTTAAAATCAATTTTGGAAACATATATAAGTAACACTGACATAATTGAAATTACCTATGACCATAAGACTACTTAATCAGAATCAATTTTTACTGATCAAATATAAATTTCATACATCTGGAAATTTTTTATATCAGAGGTTATTGTAATAATTTCATTTTCAAAGATTATTAAAGGTTATCGGACCAATAATCTTCACAAATATTACATTTATTATAATAAAATAAAGGTTATTGAAGGTTATCAATATTAATAACCTTCGGAGTATTATGTTTTATTAATAAAAATAAAGGTTTTCAGTACCAATAACCTTCGTAAATATTACGTTTATGTTGGAGGTATTCGAAGATTATCGGAATGAAGGACTTCGAAGGCTTACATTTAAAAAAATTTACTGATGTATAATAAAAGAGTAAAGTAAAGTTAAAGCACAATTTATTTGTATTTATTAAAAAAAATAGTAATAAATTTAGTGATATATTTGATATAAAAATTTTTGAATTTTTATTAGAAATATCTAATAAAATTACAGCATAAAATATAGTTGATTTATTTGTTATAATAATAAAGTTAAACAAAAAGAGATTTTATATTAGTATTGTTACTATAAAGCATATAAAGATCAAATCAAAGATATTAAGTGTATAAAGATCAATTAGTAAAAACATTGATATATAATAAGATAAAAGTATTTCTCCTAAATATCATTGATAGGATTAAAAATCACTCTAATATTTAGAGTTGACTAATCAACTTTATTTGTCAACGATTAATCACAATTATACATGTTCCCAAAATTGATTTTGAATTTTTGAGATATTTTGTCTTTTTGAGATTTATACAGAATCTATTCTATATATAGAAGTAAAAAATACTTAGTTATATGTATTTTTAATTAAGGGATTTATTTGGATGGTCAAAAAATTTCAAGTTTTACATTAGGAAATTTTTTATGTCGGAGGTTATTGTAATAATTTCGTTTTCAAAGGTTATTAAAGGTTATCGGAGTGAAGGACTTCGAAGGCTTACATTTAAAAAAATTTACTGATGCTAAGTAAAATAATTTTGTCTTCTATGAAAAATTATTTCGACTTTTTTTTTCAAAATTACAATTTCAAGATCCCAAAATAATTTAGTGTACAAGTATAATCACAATTATACATATTCCTAAAATTAATTTTAGATTTTTGAAGTATTTTATCTTTTTAAAATTTATACAAAATTTATTCTATATATGAAAATAAAAAAAATACCTAGTTATATATATTTTTAATCAAAGGATTTATCTAGGTAGTTAAAAAATTCAGATTTTAAATAAAATAATTTTATTTTCTATAAAAAATTATTTTGACTTTTTTTCTCAAAATTGTAATTTCAGGACCTCAAAATAATTTAGTATGTAAGTATAAGTGTGACATAGTATTTTCAACAGTTATAAATATAGGATATTTTTCCTAATAATAAAATTAGTTAGTTTCAGATAGTTTATTTTCTTTTATCTTTGTATAAGTTTAAGTAAAGGCAAAAATGAATTAATTTGAGTCTTGAAATACTTGTGACAATATTCTTTTTCTATTTTTCTTATATTATTTTTATTCATTATTTAATAAACATATAATTATCCTATTAATTCTTAAGTTTTGTTATAAATTATTTTTTATATTTTGTATAAATCATAAATTAATAAAGTATGATAAAAATTCCAATTGCTAATAAAAGAATTCACCTGTAACAGGACCCTGAGCAATCTATGAATAGGTCAGATAATACTAAAATAGGAAATGAGAAAAGAAAAATATGATTTTTGTAAGTAAATTTTTAAATTTTAATTAAAAATAAGCAACTTTTTAAAAAATTTACTATGATGGCTAAGCAAACTCTAATGTGACCTATTTATAGATTGCTCAGGGTCCTCCTGTAACTTTAATTTTATAAATCTTGAGAAATCTTTAAAAAGTAATTGATTAAATTTTGAACATAAATTTATAAAGATTTTATAATTATNCAAAAATGAATTAATTTGAGTCTTGAAATACTTGTGACAATATTCTTTTTCTATTTTTCTTATATTATTTTTATTCATTATTTAATAAACATATAATTATCCTATTAATTCTTAAGTTTTGTTATAAATTATTTTTTATATTTTGTATAAATCATAAATTAATAAAGTATGATAAAAATTCCAATTGCTAATAAAAGAATTCACCTGTAACAGGACCCTGAGCAATCTATGAATAGGTCAGATAATACTAAAATAGGAAATGAGAAAAGAAAAATATGATTTTTGTAAGTAAATTTTTAAATTTTAATTAAAAATAAGCAACTTTTTAAAAAATTTACTATGATGGCTAAGCAAACTCTAATGTGACCTATTTATAGATTGCTCAGGGTCCTCCTGTAACTTTAATTTTATAAATCTTGAGAAATCTTTAAAAAGTAATTGATTAAATTTTGAACATAAATTTATAAAGATTTTATAATTATTTTATTCTTTTTAATTATATTGACTGATAACCATCAGGAAATTTTTTATGTCGGAGGTTATTGTAATAATTTCGTTTTCAAAGGTTATTGAAGGTTATCGGACCAATAACCTTCGCAAATATTACGTTTATTATGATAAAGTGAAGGTTATTGAAAGTTATCAATATCAATAACCTCCGGAGTATTATGTTTTATTAATAAAAATGAAGATTTTCGGTACCAATAACCTTCGTAAATATTACGTTTATGTTGGAGGTATTCGAAGGTTATCGGGGTGAAGGACTTCGAAGGCTTACGTTTAAAAAAATTTACTGATGACGTATAACAATATTAAGGAAAAAAAAAAAAAAAAAATATTAGAAACAGTATTGAAAATGTTTAAAAAAACTATAATAATATGTAATTTTAAATATTTTTTTAAAAAATATAAAATAAAATTCACAAAAATAATTCAAAAATTTTTGAAAAATTTCAAAAATTTATTATTAATATTAAGAAAAAAAAAAAAAAAAAA
>PQFF01000495.1:71325-82000 GCA_003547095.1 Diversispora epigaea | reverse complement strand
AAAAAAAAAAAAAAAAAAAAATAGAAACAGTATTAAATAAACCAATTTAATTTTTGTATATTATTTTCTAAGTAAGTATCACTAGTCAAAAATTTATAAAACCTACACCTATTGGGTACCAGATAGGTGTAGTATCTGTGTTTAATATCGTATACATATCGGATACCTGATAGGTGTGAGAAAATATTTTTTACACTTATAGGATATCCGATATATGTAAAAAAATATTTTTTATACCTATCGGGTACCTTATACATGTCGTCAAAACTAATTTGACCTTGACTCAACTCTTAAAATTTCAATTTTTAATTGCATCTGACTTAACTAATTGTGTCAATTACTAATAAAATCAAAATTTTGTCTTGACTCAACTCCAATTTTTCTTAATTTTAATTGCGTCTGACTCAATTTAATAGTTTGGACGACATGTATAAGGTACCCGATATATGTACGATATTAGGCATAAATACTACATCAGGAAATTTTTTAAGTCGGAGGTTATTGTAATAATTTCATTTTCAAAGGTTATTGAAGGTTATCGGACCAATAACCTTCACAAATATTACGTTTATTATGATAAAGTGAAGGTTATTGAAGGTTATCGATATCAATAACCTCCGGAGTATTACGTTTTATTAATAAAAATGAAGGTTTTCGGTACCAATAACCAGTATTGTACATTTTGTATGTCCCTAGGTTTTTTTACTGTCCCAATGTTCCATGTCCCACTGTCCCTACCCTTATTAGGCTTATAAAGATATATTAAAACTTTATAAATATATGTAAAAATCAATTCTAAATAACTTTAATTAATGACTTAAACTAAGTTTTATAATGGAATTTTTTATAATTTAAAAAATTATTTTTGTCCCAAAATATCCCAAGATGTCCCATGACAATACTGCCAATAACCTTCGTAAATATTACGTTTATGTTGGAGGTATTCGAAGGTTATCGGAGTGAAGGACTTCGAAGGCTTACGTTTAAAAAAATTTACTGATGTACATTTATCTGATACCCGATAGGTTTTATAAATTTTTGACCAGTGCATGTTAGTATTTAAGAATATTTTACTTCTAGATAATGGAGATATATATATTAGGTATATATATATTTTCAAAATTGATTTTAGATTTTTGAAGTATTTCGTCTTTTTGAAATTTATGCAAAATCTATTATATATATGAAAGTAAAAAAAGTACCTAATTATATGTATCTTTAATTAAAGAATTTATCTGGGTAATCAAAAAATTTTAGATTTTAAGTAAATAATTTTATTTTTTATAAAAAACTATTTTGACTTTTTTTTTCAAAATTATAATTTCAGAACTTCAAAATAATTTTACGTACAAGTATAATTATACCTGCCACCCAAATTCGAAATCCAAATGCCGAAATCCCAAATGCCGAAATCCCAAATCCCAAATCCCAAATACTAGTAATTTGTGCATTTTGGCGTCCCAAATCCCAAATTATTTGGGATTTGGGCAACACGTATAAGTATAATCAGAATATAATATTTATGAATTTTTAATCAATAGTTTAAAAATTATTTATTTATTTAATTATTTATTTATTTGTTATTATTATCATTTTTTTTATTTGTTTTTTTTTTTATAAGTTTTTATTTTTTAAAATAATATTCTTTAAATTATAAGCAATTTCAAGTAAATTTGTTTACAAATTTTTTTTTAAATATATTATATATAAAAATTAATGGAAATTTAAGTTTGTATAATGAAATTTTTATTACAAATTGTTAATTATCAGATACATGTGATTTGATTTAATAGTTTTGTAAACTATATTATATATGTCATCAAAACTAATTTAGTTTTAATTTAACTTTTAAAATTTTAATTTTTAATTATATTTAATTTAATTAATTATATAAATTACTAATAAAAATTAAAATTTATTTTAATTTAATTTTATTTTAATTGTATTTGACCCAATTCAATAGTTTTAATGATATATATAATAGGANTGCCGAAATCCCAAATCCCAAATCCCAAATTATAATTAGTATTTTTTGCCGAAATCCCAAATCCCAAATCCCAAATTATAATTAGTATTTTTTGCCGAAATCCCAAATCCCAAATCCCAAATACTAGTAATTTGTGCATTTTGGCGTCCCAAATCCCAAATTATTTGGGATTTGGGCAACACGTATAAGTATAATCAGAATATAATATTTATGAATTTTTAATCAATAGTTTAAAAATTATTTATTTATTTAATTATTTATTTATTTGTTATTATTATCATTTTTTTTATTTGTTTTTTTTTTTATAAGTTTTTATTTTTTAAAATAATATTCTTTAAATTATAAGCAATTTCAAGTAAATTTGTTTACAAATTTTTTTTTAAATATATTATATATAAAAATTAATGGAAATTTAAGTTTGTATAATGAAATTTTTATTACAAATTGTTAATTATCAGATACATGTGATTTGATTTAATAGTTTTGTAAACTATATTATATATGTCATCAAAACTAATTTAGTTTTAATTTAACTTTTAAAATTTTAATTTTTAATTATATTTAATTTAATTAATTATATAAATTACTAATAAAAATTAAAATTTATTTTAATTTAATTTTATTTTAATTGTATTTGACCCAATTCAATAGTTTTAATGATATATATAATAGGAATTGTCAAAATGTCACCGTAGGTGATGGTCACCGCAGGTGATTGTCACCACACATTTATAATAAAACATAAATAACACGTTACACATAGAAATTATTCTTTTAAACAAAATCCAACATAGCGGTTTCCATGTTTTTTTATATTTTTACGTGTTACGTGTTTCTTTGTTTTCTTGTTACTAAAAAAATCAAGTCACATGAGTGAAGGTAGTGAAAACATACACAAACGTTCCTTTTTGGAAGTTTACACCTCAGAAGAAGAAGAAAGAGCCGATGTTGACAATCTACAAGAAGAGTTTGAAAGTGAAAATGAAAATAACTTTTCTACCGATATAGATAGTGAGAGCGAAGTCAATAACATAAATTTTAGCCTTGAAATAGGTGCCTGTTTACAAAAGATTATTAGTTATCACTTTTATACGTTGTTATTTTATAAAACAATTCACATTTTTTTTTTTTAGGAGATACTTATGAAAGCTGGAATCTAGCTGAAAAACATGTTGAGGGGTATGCTACAGAAGCTGGTTTTGTAGTTATAAAACGTCGAACTCAGAAAAATAAAACTGGTGAAGTTGTACGTCGTACATTTGAATGCAAGCATTCACACAAATATCAACCAAAAAAAAAAGTCGATACAGAAAATAATCGTGAACGTGAAAGTGCGAGAGTGGGATGCCCATGGAGAATTAACCTTTACCGTTCTGGTAATTATATACGTGTTACCTCAATATGCAATGAGCACAACCATCCGTTACTTAAAAATATTATAAATGTGGCACCAAAGTTTCGCTGGCTCAATCCAGAAATGCTTGAGGAGATTGAATTTTTGGTTAATATTGGTTGTGGAGCAGGACCAATTATTCGTGGTCTTCAAAAACATTTTCCCGATGCAATAATTCACCCAAAAAATATTTACAATGCAATCTGTTCTTTGCGACGTAATAAAAAGGTAATAAAAAGTGATGCAGCTGAAACATATCAAAAATTAATGCATCTTCAACGTGAAGAACATGGTTGGTTTGTTGAGGCGAGACTGGAGGGAGAGAATAACCATCTTACTGGACTTTTTTGGATGAGACCATCACAAATAGAGTTGTGGCAAAGATTTCACGATGTTGCAATTAATGACAATACGGCACAAACAAATAGATATAATATGTATCTATCTTTAACAATTATTGTAGATAATCACTCACGTTCTCGAATGGTTGCAACAGCTGTTGTATCAGATGAGAAAAAAGAAACTTATCAATGGATTTTAGAGTGTCTCTTACGTGCAACAAATGGTCTTGCGCCACGAGTATTATTTACAGATGGAGATGCTGGTATGATTGCAGCTATTCATGAAATTCTCCCTTCAACGAAACACAACTACTGTATTTGGCATATACGCAAGAATATTGAAAAAAATTTAAAGGGAAAGCTCCAAAATAAATATTCTGATTTTATAAAAGCATGGAATAGATGTCGAAACAGCTTTTCTGAAAATGAATTTCAAAAGCAATGGCGTGATCTCCTTATAAACTATCCAATAGCACGAAAGTATCTTGAGCGTTTCCTTGGAGTTGATGTTACTAGTTGGGCACTATGTTATACACATAGATCGTTTAATGCTGGCATACAATCAACACAACGTGTTGAGAGTTATAATTCATTAATCAAACGATCAGTTAAAACATCTACAATGTTATTTGAATTAGATACACAAATTCAACTGCAACTTGACAAGGAGAAACAGTTTGAGCAACAAGAACAAAATAATCAAAATCCAACTATTGGTCTACCCAACATTATTGATAGATACTTTAAGCAGGTTAATGCAGTTATTAAAAAGTATCTTACATCACGACTATTAAAAATGCAGCATCAGCAACTAAATGAAAGTCTGCTTTATCGTTCTACAAAAATTGAAAATTGGAAAGATTTGCTTAATCGTGAGGTAATAAAATCATTTTCAATTTGTAATAACTACTCTATTTTTTTCATAATTAATGTCCGTTTTTATAAATAAACTTGGGGTTTTATTTTACTTTGTTATATATCTAGATAAATGATTTTGAAGAGCAAATAAACATAATGAACTTGGATCAAGATGAATCTGATGATGATGATAAACAGGAAAATGATAATATAGATTCAATAGAAATGACCAGTGACATCGAATTTGCCGAAGATGATTATGAATCCACAAAATCAAACTTAAGTTCTTTGGTTAAATACGTTGATCACAATAGTATTCATGAGGTTTGGTGTGTTGCGACTATCGAACAAAACAAGGATCATTATGTGGTGATTTATGGAAATGCCAATCATTTGTGCACATGTATGTATCTAATAACAAAAGGGTTGATTTGTTGTCATTTTTTTTCGGTAATGCTTAGTTCGGATAAAGCCATGTTCCATATTGGTCTCATTCCTGCTCGATGGTACAATGAAACAGCATGTGATCCTCAAGAAGAATCTGCAATAACTGTTTGCAGCAAGAAAGTTGATGGAAAATTTGTAACGGAACATCAAATTGAAACGAACTTTGATAGGTTGAATGAAATTCGTAACACGCAAGTTTTTTCAGAGACTGTTAAACAAAAATTGTCTCGTCAAGTAAAATATAATCAAGGTTTTGGATATGCGAAAAGGGCAATTGATTTAGCTCTTGAAATTGGTTGTGAAGATGAACTGAACAAGCTTTTACAAAGTTGGATTAAAGAGAAGGAAAGAGAAAAAAGTGAATCCAATAAGGAGAATCTGCCAAATATTAGCAATCCGCAACAAACACGTACAAAAGGTGCTCCAAAGAAACGTGTAAAAAGTGCATTAGAAAAAAATAATAATAAACAACATAAAAAGATCGGTGAGCTGACACATGCCGTCGTGACTGAAAATTTACAAGATATAGACAATATGTAAGTAAATTCAGTGTTTTGCGTTTATCTCAATGATAATTAACACTTTATTAATTCTTTGTATAGAGTGAGATCAGAAGGTAATAAACCAGGCGAATCTTCTCAACATAATGATAATATAAAAAAAAGTGAAGGAAGATATACATGTAGTAACTGTAAATGTATTGGTCATAATGCTCGTAGTTGTGAGCATAAGAAACGTTAATGATTTATTAATAAAATATTGATACACTTATAATTTTTCTTGTAAATATTCCAAAGTGTTTTTATTGATTTTTAAATGGTAAAAAGTTACATTAACAGTACAACAAACACATTACCCGCCAATGCTAATACGTGGAGAAATGGCTGAATATATTCCCAACCCCAGTCTAAACAATGTCTTACCGATCACCAGACCACCCACAAATTAGAGACAAGTATGTGTGACAAAAATCTATATAGAAGAACGGTCTAAGTTAAAAATACAAGAGTACAGAGATGTATATCAAATAAAACAAACAAGTTAACGTACCAAAGAGGTAAATTGCGGTTAGGAGCATATATTCAATAGAAGTTTATTTGAACCTAGCCATAAATGTGGAAACTGCCTGAGACAAGATAAGTGACGAGTGATGGTGAACGCACTCAAATGTTGTGAAGTTATGAAAGTGAAGGATCAGCTGCACAAGCTTCAAGTCCACTCGATAAGGTTGAAGAGATCGTAAGTCTTTGAAAGTTTTAATATATACCGCCAATACTTAGGAATATGTAAAGCTTTATTTTTTTTTGACCGTTCTCTTGACCATTCTCATAGGAAAGAAGTCTTTGAAAAGTAAAGTGAGGTAGACGTCTGTATATTTTATTAAAAAATGATGCACTACGGTGAAAATCACTTTATATTTTTATTATTAAAATGATGCGTTTCACAAAATCACTACGGTGAAAATCACCTGCGGTGACGGTCACCTACGGTGACAATTAGCAATGCTCTATATAATATATATTATATTTATTTTTAAAATTATTTAATATTATTTTTAAAATTCAATTGGTAATAAATAAAGTTTTATATAAAAATAACTGTTATAATTATTTATAAGAGTTGCAATAATTAATTATACTATAAAGAAAATTTAATTACAATATTTTTTTTAAATTATAGTAAGTATTATTTATTAGTTAAATAAATAAAAATAAAAATTTATTAATGATGTAAATTAGATATTCTATTTATAAAAATTTATAATACAGAAATTTTTATTTGTAAATTAGAATAAATAAGAAATTTTTACATATAAATTGATTATTTATATTTAATAAATTTTAGCAATTTTAACTATTAATTAAAATTCTATTTATAATAAAACTACTTATTTTTTTATTTGACTTGTAACTAGTTTTATAGTTAATAATTATTTGTTAATATTAAATTAAATTTTTATTAATTTTGATTATTTTTAGTTGTAATTAAGTAAAGTTTTAATTTTTACTAGAAAATATTAAATATAGTATTAATAAAGAATATAGTTTTAGTTTTTAGCTACAAGTTTATATAAAATAGTTTATATTTATTATTAATATTTATTAAGATTGACTAATATTTAATTTAAAGAATTAATTTATTATTTTTGATTAGTTTTATTTGAAATCAAATTCCTGTACAAATATGCATTCAATTTTAATATCAAAAGAATTGAATAAAAAAAAATTCATGTAATTTAAATTATTTGTTATATCATAATTAGCTTTTGAAAATATTGATAAATTTTATGATTTAATACTTTTTGTAAAGAAGTATATAAAGATTATAATTTGATTTTATTTAAAATTTTTAAAATTTTTAATGTTATATACTGAAAATATATAGTAAATAATCTTTTTATAAAGTAAATTTATTTACTTTTACTTATGAGACTGAAATTATTTTTTTTGCCTTCTTGTTCAGATCAAGTTAATATTAATTAAAAAAGTTTTTTTGAAATATTACTGACTTTTGATATTTTCACTTTTAATTAATTTAGTTTTGTTGTTGGTTTCAAAAAAAAAATATTTATATAAAATTAAAAACCAAAAATAATTGTTATATATAACATAATATTTACCTTGTTGAAATATTTAATTATGATTATTTGTTTTATAATATACAAAAGAATTTCAAGTTGAATGTTGAAATGAAAATAAAATCTTGCTTTATGATCAGATATATAATTTATGTTATATATAATTTCATTATAAAAAAAAAAGGTATTAACATTTATTTTATTCAAATAACTTAATTTAAGAAAGTTTTAACATGTAGGGGTTACAGTTATACAGAAGTCCAATGAATGTAATGAATGTAATGCTAATTCGTTCATCTTTCCTCGGCAGTTTGCAACCAATAAAAAACAATTCTAATAAACATATGTTTCCTTTTGTAGTTAATCAGAGAATCACATTATCATCAAAACGTCGGATATATATACCCTGTGATGGACCCTTTCAGCAAATCAAGAGCAAAAGATTGTTGATAATTAATTTCATTCCCATCCACCACTCATTCTTCGTTTGACTCTCCACATCTTATTGGACTAAAAACCACCAATACCAATACAAGCAGGTAAACCACTAAGTGTAGACATCTAAAGCCTTGAGCTTTTAAATTTTTTTTTTTTAATACCAGCTATTCAGAGAAATGTTTTTTACACCTTTACTATATGTCAACACTGAATCTTTTGGACTATAATTATATATCACAATGTAGTCTGGTTCATCTTCCTGCTCTAAAAACTCTATATAGACATTCTCTACTGAGACATTTGTGTGTGCAAGATTAGACAAATGGATATGAAAGAACAACAACAAACTAGTGAAAATCCAGAGAATGGCCCAGTTGACTCACAAACTAATGGCCAATCACAAGAACCGGAACAACAACAGCAAGAACAACAAGACCAACAACATGCACAATACGACATCGCATCTTCGTACGCAAATCTGGCTCATTCAAACTCATCAGTTGTAGTGGATCCGGTTAGTTTTTATCAGACAATATTTTTACACAATAAAATATTTTTACACAAATAAAATATTTTTACACAATAAAAATATTTTTATTAAAAATATTTTATATTTTCTTTTCTTTATTATAGGCTCTCCAACCTGATCACAAATCATCTCCGGCACCTTTCCAAGCTGTTACATACAGCCAAACATATGGCATGGTAACCATTAACAAATTATATTTTTATTTACGTTTTTATTTAAATTTATTTTATTATTGAGCATTACTAAGCATTGTTGAACATTTAGATTATGAGCCCGGGTCCTAATCCATTTGTTATTGGTACAACTAATACTCCTCCCCCAGCTTCTTCAGGTATGGAAGAACATGAAGAACCACTTTATGTGAATGCCAAACAGGTATTATTAGAATATAAGAAAGATTTTTTTCTTCAATAATCATTTTTAGATTATTATACAAAATTTTAAATTCTTTAAATTTCATTATAAAAAAATTTCCAATAGTATCATAGAATTTTGAAACGAAGAGCGGCCAGAGCAAAATTGGAAGCCGAAAATAAAATACAGAGAGGAAGAAAGGTTTATAAAATTTTCACATTGTGATTTTATTATTTTAGGTTGAATTTTTATATTTGTTATCAATTATAAATTGACCTTGTGAATTTTTATGTGTTGGATTTGCTACAGAAGTATCTTCACGAATCGCGACACAAACACGCCATGCGTCGTCCTCGCGGACCAGGGGGTCGTTTCCTTACGGCAACTGAAATTGCTGAAATGGAACGACATAAAAAAGAGACCGAAGAGTCTTCACAATCACAAGATATGCAAATCCAGACTCAACAATCAAATGGATCTAGTTCAGACTCTCGGAATCACATGCTATCAGAGAATGGGGTTAAACAAGAAATTCGCAAATGAGATACTTAAAAAAAAAAAAGATTTACTCAGTAATTAATGACAATTAAATTGTCGTTTTTCTTTTCACCAATTAACGTCAAGCAATTTACTGCGTTAAAAATCATGTCATCATCATCCTTAATATTTAGACAGACTTCTTTCATTTTTTTTTCTTTCCTTTCTTTCTTTCCTTCTTTCCTTCCTTTATTCTTATTATTTTTTTTGGCTGTGGGTGGTTTTAACATTTTTTTCTCGAATTTCCTTTGTCAAACAAGTTTTTACATACATTTTTAATCGCATAGACTTTTGATCATTAATAATAATGTCGGATTTTTTTTTTTTTTTTGTAAGGTAGTTAGTTAGTAGTTGACTGAACCGAAGTCACATTGAATGTCACATCAGTTCTTTGTTTGAAGGTAAAATAAAAAGGTTTCTTAATTGATTCACTAATGTAAGAATATGTATTTACATTTTTGCACTTTGCACTATCTAGGATATAAAAGGTAAAGTATCGTCATAGTATTTTTATTCTTTAGCCAATGATGACCCTTGCTGAATAAGGTTACACAAACACATATGCATTTTCACAAGCCTTCATTCTTGTTTAAGAATTTCCGAGTTATATCATTATTTATTAAAATTATTTTATTTTATGTAATCAATAATCAAAGTGGGGGGAGGGGGTTTAATTCTTTTGAATTTGAAAAAGAATTATTTTTAATATTTTTTTTTTTTTTTTCAATTATTTGTCAATTAATTAATTCAATTTTATTTTCAAGTATTTTAAGTATATCAAAGTTGTTATTCAGTTGTATTTGTGTAATTTATAACATAAACAATTTAATGTATATCATTAATGGGTTATCTCCACTATGACACAAAAAACAATAATAATTCAGTAAATAATAAGTGTGTGTGTGTGTGTGTGTGTGTATGTTTTGTGTGTTTAAAATTTTCTTTTTTTTTTTTTTTCCTGATAAATAATTTCACTCATCAAAAATACATCAAATGATCTGGCATATTGTTGATAAATATATAAAATATCTTTTCACTTTATTCGGTGCTACCTCAGAGCTGTAGATCCCGGTTTCTTTTTTACGGTCCATCGGGATCCATCGACCTACCACATTACAATAACTATAAATTCCATAAATACTTTAGATAATATAAATAATTAGTTCGTCTAGTTCGTCTAGTTCGTCTCCTCCTTTTTTTTTTTTTTTTTTTT
>PQFF01000495.1:47565-71094 GCA_003547095.1 Diversispora epigaea | reverse complement strand
ATAATAATGTCGGTTTTTTTTTTTTTTTTTGTAAGGTAGTTAGTTAGTAGTTGACTGAACCGAAGTCACATTGAATGTCACATCAGTTCTTTGTTTGAAGGTAAAATAAAAAGGTTTCTTAATTGATTCACTAATGTAAGAATATGTATTTACATTTTTGCACTTTGCACTATCTAGGATATAAAAGGTAAAGTATCGTCATAGTATTTTTATTCTTTAGCCAATGATGACCCTTGCTGAATAAGGTTACACAAACACATATGCATTTTCACAAGCCTTCATTCTTGTTTAAGAATTTCCGAGTTATATCATTATTTATTAAAATTATTTTATTTTATGTAATCAATAATCAAAGTGGGGGGAGGGGGTTTAATTCTTTTGAATTTGAAAAAGAATTATTTTTAATATTTTTTTTTTTTTTTTCAATTATTTGTCAATTAATTAATTCAATTTTATTTTCAAGTATTTTAAGTATATCAAAGTTGTTATTCAGTTGTATTTGTGTAATTTATAACATAAACAATTTAATGTATATCATTAATGGGTTATCTCCACTATGACACAAAAAACAATAATAATTCAGTAAATAATAAGTGTGTGTGTGTGTGTGTGTGTGTATGTTTTGTGTGTTTAAAATTTTCTTTTTTTTTTTTTTTCCTGATAAATAATTTCACTCATCAAAAATACATCAAATGATCTGGCATATTGTTGATAAATATATAAAATATCTTTTCACTTTATTCGGTGCTACCTCAGAGCTGTAGATCCCGGTTTCTTTTTTACGGTCCATCGGGATCCATCGACCTACCACATTACAATAACTATAAATTCCATAAATACTTTAGATAATATAAATAATTAGTTCGTCTAGTTCGTCTAGTTCGTCTCCTCCTTTTTTTTTTTTTTTTTATTATCTAGAAACCAATTTTTTCTCTTACTTACTCGTAAAACCCTATTCAAACTTTATACTTCTAACATCATGGATGTTGTAAAGACAAATTTAGAAGACAAAAACTGCCCACAACTAAGGGAAGTTACTTGTCACGTTACTAAGGCAAAAAAATGTGTCGTAATTACGGGTGCCGGGATATCTACTAGTGGCGGAATCCCGGTATGTTAAATGAAAAACTTTAGAGTTGCATAGTTCAACTTAATAACGCGTTTTTTGAACAAAAATAAATGTATTAAGACAACCAGTTTAAATATATATCCTTTTTAAACGTTTTTTTTCTTTCACTTATACAGGACTTTCGTAATAAAGAAGTAGGCCTCTACGAACAAGTCAAAAGACAATTTCCCGGAATCTTTCGTACCGGGAAAGACCTTTTTGACGGAGAAATGCTGACGAGCCACGAGGCTCTTCAAGCATTCAATTTGTTTATGGGCACTTTAAAAGAACTCATTGTGAGTTCTTCGCCGACAACAACTCACTATTTCCTAAAGAAGTTGGCGGACATGAAAAAACTAACTCGGGTTTACACTCAAAACGTGGACAACCTTGAGGAATCGGCGGGCCTGAAGGTGGATTGGAAACTAGAAAAAATCACCAAATGTTCTGCTCAGGTTGTACAACTCCACGGAACTATGGCGAGACTCCGTTGTACCAACTGCACGAACAATTATCCTTTTGAAATTCATTATTGTAACATATTCAAGCAAGGGGAAGCTCCTTGGTGTCCCAATTGTGAACAGAGAGGTAAATATCGCGAGAAAACGCGAGATTAATGAACAATTTCTTTTAATAGTTTAATGGATTTTTTGAATCATTGAAATATTATGAAATATGAATAAACTTAATAAATTATTGATTGAATCATATAAATTATATTTTTTATTAGAGGATGCTCGACTTAAACAGGGAAGAAGACCACATTCAATAGGAAAATTAAAACCAATGGTCCTTTTGTACGGTGACGAGCATCCAAATGGATATGAGATCAGTCAATTAGCTGCTTATGATGAAGCCAAAGCCGATTGCTTAATAATAATGGGAACCTCGCTCAAAATTCCTGGAGTCAAAGCACTTATAAAAAATTTTTCCCGAGCTGTACATGACCGAGGTGGTTATGTCATATTAATAAATAAGTCCGATGTAGTGAGGAGAGAATGGAATGGAATAATAGATTATCAAATAGAGGGTACTTGTGACGATTGGGTGAGAATGATTGAGGATGAATTGGCTAAAATGGATAAAAAGCGACATCCAAAGGACAATTCAATTGATGGAAAGATAAGGGTTGAAGGAGAAGGAAATAAATTGGAGAGTAGGAATAATGAACAATCGATGCCAAGGAGGAAGAAAATAAGGGGTAATGATGAAGAATTAAGCATGAAAAAGTTAAAAACCTCCAAGCTCAAATCGACTACCACAGCCAAACGAAGGAGACCAAGAGCAACTCGGAATACGTAACCGTCGATCAATTATTAAAATTGGTGTAACGATATATGCAAACATGGAATACTTTATTAATCAACGAATCTATGAACTTTTATGAACAATTTTTTCTTACATTTAATACATTTAATACCTTTTTTTTTACCTTTTACAATTTTAATTTTAATTTTAATTTGGACTTTAATTCAAGATGTTTAATAATAATAATAATAATAATTTTCTAATACCTGATTGTATTAAATTTCTAAGTAAGATTTAAGAATAATCCTCAAATTTTGGTAATTTTGTTTTTTTTTGTGATTGAGGTGCAATTAAGATAGTTTTTGGGGAATCGATTTTTGCTATATGTGTTTAGTAAAATTAGTAAAATTGATTTTTATTATTTACTAGATGGTTAAAAAAATTTTATTGTATTATATTTTTTTTTTTTGATAATAGATAGAAATTTAAAAAGTAACTAATAAAGAAAAAAAAAATCATCATTATTCGATGAATTTAGATTTAATCATGATGCAATAATAATAATAATAATAATAATTGTTTTTATTTTACAATTTATTTTATTTATTTGATCGTTATTCTAATCTGCAATTTACCATTTTAATCTCCTATTCGTTGAGTAGATTATAATTTCAACCAATACTATTACTTGATGTAAATTGATNTGAACAATTTTTTCTTACATTTAATACATTTAATACCTTTTTTTTTACCTTTTACAATTTTAATTTTAATTTTAATTTGGACTTTAATTCAAGATGTTTAATAATAATAATAATAATAATTTTCTAATACCTGATTGTATTAAATTTCTAAGTAAGATTTAAGAATAATCCTCAAATTTTGGTAATTTTGTTTTTTTTTGTGATTGAGGTGCAATTAAGATAGTTTTTGGGGAATCGATTTTTGCTATATGTGTTTAGTAAAATTAGTAAAATTGATTTTTATTATTTACTAGATGGTTAAAAAAATTTTATTGTATTATATTTTTTTTTTTTGATAATAGATAGAAATTTAAAAAGTAACTAATAAAGAAAAAAAAAATCATCATTATTCGATGAATTTAGATTTAATCATGATGCAATAATAATAATAATAATAATAATTGTTTTTATTTTACAATTTATTTTATTTATTTGATCGTTATTCTAATCTGCAATTTACCATTTTAATCTCCTATTCGTTGAGTAGATTATAATTTCAACCAATACTATTACTTGATGTAAATTGATGTACCCTAAATAAGTTTCTTTTCAAAAGGAATAAAAATAGTTTTAACTACGAAACACCACTGACCACCAACACTACTTACCACCACTGAAAATGTATTCGTACTATATGAACGAAATAATAAAAAGAAGAGTTACTATGGAGTTTTACATAAAAACTGTTGTGAAAGTGGTTTTCACTTTAGATAATAATAATTATAATAATAATAATTATAACAATAACAATAACAATAATAATATTCTTTCTTTAGTATTAAATTTTTTTTAAAAAATGAGTTTTTCTAATTTACATTCGATTAATCCTTTCTCCTGGCTGAGAAATCGTATATTGCGCACAATAATATTTATATTTATTATTGAATTATTAGTTTATCACCTTTATTATTCAAATCATAATTCTTGGTTTGACCGAAAAAATATCTATGATGACAATAATAATGTCAATGACGTTAATCATCAAATCAAAATTCAATATGAATTTAATAACATTATTGAAACTGCACAAGAAAAAGCTGTCAGAGAAAAACGTCGTGATTCTATTAAAAATGGATTTCTTCATGCTTGGCGTGGTTATTCCAAATATGCATGGGGATATGATGAACTACGTCCAGTTAGTAATATAGGTAAAGTTAAATTTAATGGATGGGGAGCCACAATTGTTGATTCTTTGGATACTTTATGGATAATGGATTTAAAGGATGAATTTAATAAATCTCTGGAATTTGTGAAAACATTAAATTTTACCAGTAGTAATTCTAAATCAAACGTTTTTGAGACTATAATTAGATATTTGGGCGGATTATTGAGTGCCTTTGAGTTTTCAGAAGAACCAATTTTTTTAGAGAAAGCAAAAGAATTAGGATCAGCTTTATTACCTTCCTTTGATACTCCTACCGGATTACCTTATAATTTTGTACATTTAAATCCGTAAGTATAATGTCATGTAATCTGGTCAATTGGTTAAATGAATAAAATATTAATTTTCATATTTTTAATTATAGAGATAGAAGTATTGTTGATCCTCCTGATGGAGGTGGTCTTTTGGCCGAAGTGGGAACTTCATGTTTGGAATTTACGAAATTATCAAAGTTAACAGGTGAAGATGAATATTTTTATATAGTGAGTGATAAGTGATATTCCCTTACAAAGATCAATTAATTATAATATATTCATATATTTATCATAAATTCAACTAATTATTATATAAATATAAAGGTTAACAATATTACAAATACTATTTTCAATGCAAAAAAACCGATTCCGGGATTATTTCCATTGAGAATTAGTCAACGTAAGAAATTATTGTAATTATCATTGAAATTATTTAATGAATTTGTTGAAATTGGTTTAAAGTACTAAATTAAAAATCTATTTATTATTCATAACTATTTAATTATTTATAGTAACTGGCGAATTCACAAATGGTAAAAAGAATTGTTATAAATTACAAAATCTTGAAGATTTCTTTTTCATTTCTAATAATTTAATCGTTAATTAGAGCATGTGTCGTTTGGAGCCGCGGGAGATAGTTTTTTTGAGGTATTATTTCATTAATATTCATTAATATCCATTAATATTCATATGATGAATAAAGATTATTATTTCATTAATATTTATAGAAAAATTTATTTGATATATTATCTAATCTTTTCATATTTCTTTTCTTTTAACAATAAAGTATCTTCTTAAAGAACATATACTATTGGGAAATTCAGCTGAACAATATGAACAATACCGAAATATGTGTAAGTAATTTGTTGAATATTATTCTGTTACGTGTATTATTTATAATATTTGCAATATTTAAATGTTCAAATTATTCATGCTTTGGACAAAAAGATATCGAATCTATCGAAGGAATGTATAAATATCTAATCAAGCCAAGTCCAATAAAAGAACGTCCAGATCTATTATTTCTCGGGGAATTACAATATTATGATAGCTTTATTGGAAAAATGGGACATTTGGTAATTATTGCTTTCATCAATATATCAAATTTATTTTCATTTTTATCATTTTTATCATTTTTATCATTTCTATTATTTTTATCATTATCTTAATCAATTTTGGCAACATAAAATAGTCATGTTTTGCTCCCGGAATGTTAGCTATCGGATCAAAAGTTTTTGATCGACCAGAGGACCTCGAAATTGCAAAGAAATTGGTCGAAACATGTTATTGGGCATATGGAATAACTAAGACGGGAATTGCAGCTGAGGAACTTTGGTTTAAAATTATAGAGAAATATGATTATGGAGAAGAAGAAAATGAAATTGAAGGACAAGAAGAAGGGAAAAATAAATTTAATGGTCTTCCAAATGGGATTGAACAATTGATGCCAACTTATTATATATTAAGACCTGGTAAGTGTTTATGACCACAAGTTGATATTGTTTGAAGTGAAAGTATTTTTATTTATATATTATTTATTATTTAAATTATAGAAACTATTGAGAGTCTCTTTGTATTGTATAGAATAACGGGTGACAAGAAATATCAAGAGCAAGGTTGGAAATTATGGCAGGTAATGTTATATTACATTTATTTGCTCAGATATTTGTTCAAATTTTTATTCAGATATTTATTTTAATTTCAATTTATTACTATTAGTCTATAGACAAATGGTGCAAAACATCTTCAGGCTATTCAGGATTGTTTAATGTAAATGCCGGAAGTGTCACTCAAAATGATAGTATGGAAAGGTAATTCATTAATATTATTATATATTGTTACAAAAAAAAAAAAAGTGTTTATCTTGTATCTAATTTTTATAATTTTTTATTTTTAAAAGTTTCTTCTTTGCAGAAACATTGAAATATCTGTACTTATTATTTAGTCCACCAGATTTGATATCTTTAGACGATTATGTTTTTAATACTGAAGCACATCCAATGAAAATAGTGTAATCAAATATTTCAAATCACCTTATTTATAAATTAAAGTCATATTATTCAATTGCATAAAACATTTAAAGATAAATATAATCTATAATCATATATTTACTATTTTTCTATTCTACTTGTATTTGATACCACATATTATATTACTCTCTAGTAATTACTTCTTGTACAATAATAAAATGTAATAATATTTATATTTCATTCAGATTTTAATTTTCGTAACGGGAACAATTTTTTATGATGTTCTTAATACAATTCGAAAGCTCTCGTTTTATGCTTCATAATGGTGGTTAAATCATCTTTTTAGCATCAAAATTCATCGAAGTTATTCCCCTCTAAAGATAAAGTATGTTATGTTAAATAGTCGATCTTTAATTAGTTAATAATAACAGAGAACATTTACAAATAATTATGATGTTTGGATATATGTATAGAAGTATACATACATGCAATCCTATTTCTACATTTTTTACATTTTTTATGTCCAAAGGACCTCGCTTCCGGTAACTGTTCCGTTAGTCATAATAATACTTGCGAAAGGCACTACGCTAAAAGATAACTAATCTTTTCCGTATTTTTTGTATTTTCATCATATTAGAGAATTAAACACTATGACGTATGTCTGTTATATCTACTATGACTATCGTAAAGAATTCAATGTCGAAATGAAAAAGATATTTCCTAAACGCAATGACACTATTACATACGCGAAAAGTTTAGCCGATGAAGATGAAGATTATGATGTTCAATATGTACATCACGGAGGGCAACACTATGATTCCCAAGTCAAGGACAGTGTTTACAGTCGTGTTGCCGTGGATCATGTCAAGACGCATCTGAAAAAACCTATCGAATCAAGAAAAGGGATGTACATCGTTTACTATTATATTCACGTATTTGAGTTTCGCGATGTGAGTGATTAATCTCACGAAAAAGATACGCTTTTTTTTTTTGGTAAAAAAGAATCATAATTTCTTAAAATGTTATATGTTCACTTTTTTAGAGCGAGATCGAACAGACCAAGAAACTATCCGTTGCATTTATCTATTTATGAAAATGATTTTTATTATATAAATAAAAAATAATAATAAAAAATAAATAGTTTTATTTGATATTAATTCCCATGGATCTCAGCATGAAAATCATTCCTGTGAAATAATTATAAAAAAAGTAAAACTGTAACTAATTAACGTGTGAAGTAAATAAAATCTAAATATATCATCATCCACGTGTATTCACCACAATTTATTATAAAATTAATTAAATTAATAGTATAATTTAATATAAATACCTTAGATCTCTATCATATGGATAAAATCAAAGCACAACATTATTGATATCCCTTCAAGACTTGAAGGGACAATAAGAAGTTTATGTTATCACCCATAATTTTACGTGCCATCGAAATTTTAAAAGGATGTTATAACAATAAACACCCTTGTTAATATTTCCTTTTTTGAATTTCGACGTCATGTCGGCGTGACAGAGACAATGGGCACAAAGGTGAAATTCAAAAAAGGAAATCACAACAACATGTGCTCTTGTTAAAATTTACTTTTTTACTAGTGCATACAACTTACATTGCGTTACATGTGTGTTGCATGACTTGGTAAAACCTCGGGACTTCCTAAAAATAAAATGGAGTATTAAAATTATTTAGTCAAGAGAAAAAAAGGATACTGGTACATTTGTAGCCTCGTAATTAAGGGAAAGTTCTAATAAAAATAAAAAAAAAAAGAATTATTATATGTTATTAATAACGAAAAACGGAAAGTGAGAAAAGGAAGAAAAATTCTTTTTCGCGATTTTTATTATAATTGGCGATTATGTAATCCGTTTATAAAACACAAGTGCTACTATAAATGTAAATCATTTGAGATAATACTTCACAAAAGAGAAGAAAAAAGGCAATTTTTATTATCATTATTATTTACTTNAATTTTAAAAGGATGTTATAACAATAAACACCCTTGTTAATATTTCCTTTTTTGAATTTCGACGTCATGTCGGCGTGACAGAGACAATGGGCACAAAGGTGAAATTCAAAAAAGGAAATCACAACAACATGTGCTCTTGTTAAAATTTACTTTTTTACTAGTGCATACAACTTACATTGCGTTACATGTGTGTTGCATGACTTGGTAAAACCTCGGGACTTCCTAAAAATAAAATGGAGTATTAAAATTATTTAGTCAAGAGAAAAAAAGGATACTGGTACATTTGTAGCCTCGTAATTAAGGGAAAGTTCTAATAAAAATAAAAAAAAAAAGAATTATTATATGTTATTAATAACGAAAAACGGAAAGTGAGAAAAGGAAGAAAAATTCTTTTTCGCGATTTTTATTATAATTGGCGATTATGTAATCCGTTTATAAAACACAAGTGCTACTATAAATGTAAATCATTTGAGATAATACTTCACAAAAGAGAAGAAAAAAGGCAATTTTTATTATCATTATTATTTACTTTCTAGTTAAACTGTAAAACATAAAATTCAATCAATTCAATAATAGACTATAATAGACTTTACGTTAAATTGATTTGCAATGTGTATATTTTATATATATATGAAATTTTCAATATATATATTAGATTACGTGTATCATTTTTTTTAAATAAAAAATAGATGTCTAAAAAAAAAAAATCCTAAAATTTTATACAAAAAAAAATATCATCACATGAAAATATATCAAATTCCCATGAACAAAACAAATGTTGTGTAAATTGTACCGAAATTTATATTTCAAAAAAAAAATATATATATATTGACATTTACACGTGTCCCATTACCACTGAAAACTTTAATGAGGGTGAATTAGATATAGAAGAATTATTGAATTCATTAACATTCAAAAGATAATCATCTTGACATAGACTTGAACTTCTCCAACCCTGTATAGATTATTAACAAAGATGAAGATTATTTGTCAAGATTATTTGTTAAGATTATATTGTCAAGATTATTTGTAGTAAACATATATATATCAACTTATAATAATAATAATAATAATAATAAATTAAATAAATAAATTTTTTGTCCTCACCCAACTTTGCATTATTGCGAAATCATCAGGGCTACTTTGAAATTGGGTCAATATGTGACTGGGACCTCGAGCTGGGCAAAGAATCTTAAACCAAGTCCTCACGGTTTTCCTTTTATCAGCATATCGCGAAAAGCTCTTCTCACTATTATTATCATTTTTCATTAGATGAGAATATCGGTCATCTGAATTTGGAGAAGAGTTAGGACTCTTGTTGTTGTTGTTGTTTTTGTTGGTTGATGGTGGATCTGGCATTGAATGACGGTGTAAATACACTCCAAGTTGCGTACCTTTTCGAGGAGTTTTTTGTTTTAGGATGTACATGTTCCAATTAGACCTTTATATAAATCCGATCCGTTATAATAAGTATTCTTTACTTGTATATAATTGTATATATTTAGAAATATAAAATATTGATATATGTAATACCCTGCATAAAATTTCGTCTCAGAATACATTCTCTGCTTTTCTTTTAATTTTGTAACATCCGAAAATTCCACGCTGAATCTAAAAGGAGCAAACAATGAGTATTCAACACTTCCTCTACCTTCACCATCTTTCATTGTTTTATTTCCACCAACATCATCTAATCCCGTAAGTGCTTCTCCTATATGTGTTGTATCATCTGAAGGAATTTCAAAATGAACTCCTGTCGAATTGGATGGTATTTCTGAAGAAGAAATACCCAATGTAATATCCGTTTCTGATGAATTTTCGATTTTGTTACGAAGATCAATTTGTTGCCATAGAGCGTCCTTTACTACATAGTCAGGCGCATAGGATACATTTGTAATTGAATCATAATCATGTAAAATCGATTTTAATTCTTCATAAGTCATGTGTGCATAATAAATGGCGTAAGTAAAAATAGCGGTGTAAATTGTTTCATCCCTTTCAATATGCAAAGAAGATGATGATATTGAACATATAGAAGCTGATCGTTTTGTGTTATAAGTAGTATAAATATCAGTTGATTGTCTATTTAAATTTGGTGTGGTGGTGGTGGTGGTGGTGGTGTTGGTGGTGTTTACAATTGGGGAAGATGGAATAGAATATTCTATTAAGTCCGATAATTCTACATTCGACATTGATAGATTTCGCCTTTGTTCGGCTAATAATTTTCTTCGCTTACTAATTATATCTTTTGCAAATAAATATCTTTCATATTCACTTGGAACCCAAAATGCATCACTTTCTATCACCCTTTTTAACCATTCTGCTGGTAATGATAAAAATGCTGGTTTAAGTTTTATGTTATCATATCCTTCTCTACATAAATAAGTGAAACATGATTCGATAATTTTTTCAGAATGAGGTCCATAAAAATGAGATGTGGCGAAATTAAGATAATCTACTACAGTATCATCTTTGGTATCCTTTAATATTACTTCTACACACATTTCACATAAATCTTGTAGATCCAGAAAAGATGCGGTAGCTAGAAGGTTAAGAACTTGAGATGGTAATACTGCTTCATCAAATTTGCCATATAAACGACCCAAAGCAAATTCAAATGCATCACGCGTAATATTTTCATCATCAAATCGAAGTCCAATTGCTTTTTGACCATGTTCTTTCCATGGACCTTCCAATAATACAGAAAAATATGAATTTTGATAAAGAACGATTCTATGTAAATTATAATATTTATCAAAAGCTTTTATCGTCACATCACTTCCACTTCCTTCAATAAAACCTCTTGAATAAATATGTTTACAAAGACTAATCATTTGACGTAAAATCCTTTGTGGATCTTGAGCAAGTGGAGGGTTAGCGGAGGAAGAAGAAGAAACAGTGTCATTGACGTAATCTTTAGTATTCCCGCTCTCTTTTTGTGTTAAATTGAGGAGAGGGGACATACCCAAAGAAGCTGAACGTTGATGTTGAGCTGCAGTTGTTGCAGCGTTATTAAAATTATTATTATTATCCAGGGTGAAGGATTTTGAAATTAAATCTTCGAGAATTTGAGAAAACTCGTTTTCGTCGATAATGTATTCTTTAAAAAGGTCTGAAGTCATAAGGTAACCCAAAGTTATTTTTTCTTATTACACTTTTGCTTTGTTAATTTCGCTATAAGAAAATTTTTAAATTTTTGAAAATATTCTTTTTTTTATTTATTTATTTAATAAATGCTTAAATAATAATATTTTTTTTTTTATATATTTAAATAAAATAAATTCTAAAAACATTAAAGAATTCTTCCAAATATTTTTTACCTAAATTAGGAAAAAAAAAACACAAATGCAATCCTCTAATTTATTTGTTAATCTGTACACAATTTAAACATTTCCCAATTAATATTAACAAATTATAGCTTAATTATTGTTATTGGCCAATTATTGTTATTATAACCAAATTAAGAATTCAACAAAAAAACAAAAAAAAAAAAAACTAATAATCACACATGACGTTATACTTTTAGGTTAACTTTTTTAGTATCTCCATTATAATAGGTTAAGTAGAATAATGTATTCTTTAGCTTGAGGAGCTTGCTTTTCGACAACTTGTATTATTTATTAATATTGTAAAATATTATTTCCTCTATAAAGTAATCCGAAANAATTTCGCTATAAGAAAATTTTTAAATTTTTGAAAATATTCTTTTTTTTATTTATTTATTTAATAAATGCTTAAATAATAATATTTTTTTTTTTATATATTTAAATAAAATAAATTCTAAAAACATTAAAGAATTCTTCCAAATATTTTTTACCTAAATTAGGAAAAAAAAAACACAAATGCAATCCTCTAATTTATTTGTTAATCTGTACACAATTTAAACATTTCCCAATTAATATTAACAAATTATAGCTTAATTATTGTTATTGGCCAATTATTGTTATTATAACCAAATTAAGAATTCAACAAAAAAACAAAAAAAAAAAAAACTAATAATCACACATGACGTTATACTTTTAGGTTAACTTTTTTAGTATCTCCATTATAATAGGTTAAGTAGAATAATGTATTCTTTAGCTTGAGGAGCTTGCTTTTCGACAACTTGTATTATTTATTAATATTGTAAAATATTATTTCCTCTATAAAGTAATCCGAAAATATTAAAAAATGGTAAACAAAATGCAATTTTATATATCTTAAACTAATTATGTATTCTTCATATGCAAGAATGAATCAGAAAAAGAATGAATCAGAAAAAGAATGAATCAGAAAAAGAATAAATCAGAAAAAGAATGAATATTCAGATTGAATCAAAATGAATCATGATGAATAAAAAAATAAATAAATTAATATTAATATGAATAACGTCTGAAATCATTTCACATTTCTCTCACCCAACTTTGTGGATAAATTTGACCATAAACTTTCAAATATTCTTTACGTAAAGGAATTCGAGTATTATCTTTTCCAATTTTTCCACCAATGACAAGTATTCCTGCCATTAATAACCCAATTGTCGATACAATTATTCCATTCCTAATGTAACGATGTCGTTTTCTTGCCGATTCTGAAATCTTTTCTCCATTCTTCTTAATCAAAAGACCTTTCAAAATTTTATATACAACAGGCAAACCACTACCAACGTGATACCCTCCAATCACGATAAGGGCGGTCAATCCAAGATACGATGGCCAGGGCCATTTTTTAAGTGAAAGAGTAACATATGATGCATTGATCATTGATGAATCCCCAAAGTGACGTCGAGGAAGAATACGATTGAGAAGTACATGACCCAAAACGCATGGAATTAAAAGATATCCTGTCACGTGATGATTTTGACCTATTAATGCTAATGCTCTTGATATATAAGATCCAGTGATGGTTGTGGTAGTTTTGGTTGTGATTTTTTGACGTACTCCTCCATTTTCATCGGTTTCATCAGAGGTTTTTTTTTCAACTTTAATGCGAACTTCTCCTATTAATTTACGTGGATCTTGTTTTTTATATTTCCAATACTGTTTGATTACACGTTTAGCTATCCCTGCAATCATGTGTCCACAAAGAGAACCCAACACGACAATGGGTTCCAAGAATTTATTTTGGTAATAAACTCTTCCAAGAACAATTGTCTTATTGGTAAGTTCGACACCACCGAAAGAAGCCAAAGCTGTTGCGCTTAAATGAGTCACGAGAAAAGTTGTAAAAACGGCAGCTGTTCCTGCTTGAACGATTGTAAGATGATAATAGAACCATGGAGCGGAATACTTAGGACAAAAAACGACACCATTTTCCTTAGAAAGCGACACATTTTCCTTAGAAAGCGACATCTCGAAATTAAACAATTTTTCAAAGTGGCTTAAAATTCAAAGTTTGAATTTTATTGGCCACAGATTACGCTGAATATTATTGGTTACTTTCGAAATAATTTTGACCAGTCATATATTTCTGTTGAACAAAAACAAAAAAATTTTTGCTACTCGAAATTAAATAAAAGTGTAGGTCAAGATTAGATTTACATTTACATTGATGTATCTCACGAATGTGTAGCATTTGTACATATAATAATAATAATTTTTTATTTTCATAAAATCATTTACGAGAAGTACTGAGAAAGTGGTGTTGTTCGTTTTACATGTCCCCCGAGCTTTTTTGATTGTCCAATGTTTGCGACCACATTCTTTAACTAGTTTATAAATATATATATTGAAACTTCACAAATGACAAATATATGTAAAAATCAACTTTCATTAATGGAATTAATGGTTTTTTTTTTTTAAATAAAACTTTGTGTTATTTGTGTGATTGATGTTTTTTTTTAAAAGTAATTTTTGTCCAAGTACTGTCCAACGACAACATTGCTCATTGTAACTGTGACTTTTAAAAATATATGTGATGAAGACCTTAATGAAGAAGATGGAGATCACATTAGAAATTTTATAGATTTTATTCATTCTGTATTAGCATGTGATCATTTTTATTAGCTAAACAATATGCAGGTTATTTAAGTAGAATTCGATTTATTTGTTGAGTTAATGAAGTTAGATCAGTAAGATTACTCAATTCAAAGTAGCATTTGTCTTGAGACTTAAATACTGTGCATAATTTTCTAGATCAGATCAAATCTGTGTTACAAAATTTTTTTTTTTTAAGAGAAGAAACAATGAAGAAGTAAAAAATAACAATATACTAAACTTATTGATTGAAAGTAATTTACAAAATGGTTAAAATGTATTGTTTTACTTACATCAAAGGCGATACCTGTTAAAGATATATTGTTCATATGATAATGCAAAGGAACAACTGAACAATAAAATATTGTTATGTGAAACATTGTTCTTTTAATGCAGTTTACACCGGGGCGACGATCAGTTCCGATCAAACTAGGTATTTTTTTTTTTTTGCGTGGCTTAACTCACTCTTGCTATCGTGACTTGAAGTTTGTTATTTCCTGATTTTCTAGATTTGCTAGTGAGGCTGTGCAAAAAGACGCGACGAGTTTATGAACTACTTGACCATATATGTGAATGCCATGCGTAGACAGTGTGGGAGTTTTAACTAACTTTGAGTGGATTGGCGTTGGAAAATCGAATTCTATAATCTGTTACACGGCGGAGTGTGACACAATAATTTTCGACTTTTGGTTAACTTGGCTCTCTTGGTTCACTTCGCGACTTTTTACTCTTCGTCCCACGATTGTTCTCATCTTGTGTATTTACCCTAATATTACTTTGAAGAGTTCTTGTCACTTACTTATCAACTTAAAAAAAGAAAAAGTAAAATTTCTTTACTTGATAAAAAGTTCAATTTCACGACCATTAAAGTTCAAAAAAAGATCCAAAGTTCCTCTTTTGTACAATGACAGATTACTCTCGGCTTGAGCAGCATTTTTCGAAGGTCCCACACACAAATTATAATAATCAAGTATATCAAAATTTGGAAAACTGCAATATGCCAGTTCAAGAAATATCAAACTATAACGCAACCTCTGCGTCAACCTCAGCATCACAAACTCGTTGGACAGGGACAAACGGTACCACATCTTTTCCTTCAGGTGGAACATACCAAACAAATGGAATAAACGGTAGCAACCAATGCGCTCTTTGAGTAACCCATAATTTGCATGTAGAAATAAGGTTATTTTAATGTCGCGATAATTTTTTTTCTTTTTTTGCCACAGGAATTTCTACAGGTTATAATACTTTAATATCAGAACAACCTTCAATGAATCATATTGAGAACGTACCGCGAAATGTCCCGAACGGAATTACAGTGAATACCACTAATCTTCCGTTTGGAAATTCGAGTATAATTAGTACCGAAGCCGGAAAAATTATTTGCGTGGCAGATGTGAGAGGTGAAATTCTTTTATTTTCGTGTATTTTTTAACTATAAGCTAAAGGGGAATTCATGATTTATACTTATTTTTCATTTTTTGCAGGTAATATTTCTCAATTAAATCAGCTTGCAGAAGAAACCGGCGCCACGGCGGTTATTCATTCCGGTGATTTTGGATTTTATGGTGAGAAATTATATTCATTAATTAATATTTGTTATATTTCATTATATTTCGTTTTTTGAATTTTTGTAAAATTATCAAAATTATCAAAATAATTCATTTGAAATTTTCTTTTCATTCAAAGAAAACAACAGTTTAGATCGAATCAGTGATAGGTGAGATTTTTTATTACGGTCAATTTTTGGATGTCATGAATCATATTGAGTCATATTGAGTCATATCGATTCATATTATGTCATATTGTGTCATATCAAAAGTAGATTAATAAAGTATTATTTTTTTTTATCCAATTAGAACTCTACTTCATCTTGTACGATATAGTACTATTATACCGGCAGAGTTAAAAAATCAACTTAGCAAAAGTACATCTCACACAGAATTAAGACGTGCTATTCTTGAATCACCCACACCTCTTCTCTCCGATTTTCCTCTCTTTATAGAAGGAAAGAAACATCTTAAGGTTCCAGTGTATACTGTTTGGGGAGCATGTGAGGATGTCACAGTATTAGAGAAATTTCGAATGGGTACATACAAAGTGCCGAATTTGCATATTTTGGATGAGGCAAATTCTTATTTAATTGATATTGGGGGAGTAAGTTTGAGATTATTTGGTTTAGGTGGGGCAGTAGTTCAACATAAATTATTTGATAATGGCGAAGGTAATTATTATAATTATTTATATTATATTATTATTAAATTATATTATTATTAAATTATGTTATTATTAAATTATATTATTATTAAATTTTATGGTTTTCCAAAACAAATTAGGTATAGCTACAATTGCTGGAGGTCTTGGAACTATGTGGACAACAATTTTACAAATAGGTGAATTGGTGGAACATTCCCAAAGAGTAAGTCTATAATAAGTAATAAAATTTTCTGTTTCGGAATTTATATAATATAATTTATAATTTATAATTTAATTTATAATTTATTAAGGTCTATGACAGTACGGAAACGAGAGTTCTCGTTACTCATGCAAGTCCCGGTCGCGAAGGACTTTTGGCACAGTTGTCGGTTATTCTACGCGTAAGGAATTTTGGGAATTTAGAATTATAGCTTTATTTAAAAATAATTTTCGCTTAGAAAATTAAAATTTTTAGGTTTATTTTTCTAGGCTGATTTTACTATTTCAGCGGGGCTTCATTTCCGTTATGGTATATCATATAATGAATTTTCCGTTCAAGATCAAGAATCTTTCCGCATTAAATTAGAGAATTCCCGGAAAAGTTTTTATGATATGTGGGATTCCGTTAAAAATCAAGTTATAGGTTCTATTGAGTACGTTATCGGATGATATTATTATTTTCATTTTTTTTTTTGGAAATACAAGAATTTTTCATTGTTATGATGAACAATAATTTATTTATTAATTTTTGGATATAATGATTAGTGAGAAACAGAAGGCGCTACTTACACATGCGTTTACTGTCATTGATCGTGTCCCTACAGCTGGACGGGAAGAACCCACCTTTAAAAACATGTGGAATTTTAATTTACCTGATTGTGCTTTTGGTTGGGTTTTATTAGATGTAAAGGATGGAAGAGTTTCAGCAGAGACAAAAGCACAAGGTTATTTAAATTTATAATTGATATATTGATATAATTGATATAATTGATTTAAAATATTAAAAAATTAATCTTTATTACCTATTATTAATTCAGGCTTTAACTTTGCCTATCGAAGAGCTAATCCACAAGTGGGTTCATCTGTTGGGGGAACACAAACACCAACAGCAGCACATGGTATGCCCACTAGTCCATCTTCAGATAGACAAATCCGACGACAAACATCCCAATGGAATAATTCCCCTGCTCTTCACCCACAAACATCGCATAATAATGGTGGGACAATGCCATCACCTATTATGACTACACAAATAACAGCATCCCCTATAACATCACCTGAACTTAATAACAACAACAGCTGGAAACAACCAATGAATTCTTGGAATAATGGTTCATCATCTCCAGCTGAAGATTCATCATCGTCATCATCATCATCCCGAAAGATAATTCCAGCAGGTCAAAATATGGAACGAACTCCATCAAAAGCAAATGGAAGTGAAGCTAGTAATAGTAGCAACAATGATACTGTTATTACTACCAGCAGCAATACTATTTGTAATGAAACTACCAATATCACTAATCTCGAACAAAATTGTTCTAATAATATTAATGGTAGTCCTGATAGTCCAGAAATTGAAAGTTGGGCCGACCAAACGCAAAATGAAGAACCTGTTTGGAAAGAAAAACCGGATCTAAATGATTTATCATTACAACCTCAATCGAATGGCAATGATCAAAATAACGAAGAGAATCCGACCAATAATAATAATAATAATAATAATAATAATAATAATAATAATAATAATAATAATAATAATAACAATAATAATAATAACACTTCAGCACAACAAAACCGCCAATATAATAACAATCGCCGCAATGTAGTAGAATATTTAATTACTTTTTTTTAAAACCATCAAATGTTAAATATTAAATATTAAATATTTAATTAATAATTATTGATTCATAAATATAGAAAAATCCTTTTTGCGTTTATGTCGGCAACTTAACGCTACCTGTGTCCGAAGATGAAATAAAAAATTTATTCGTTTCAGCCGATTGTGAGGTAAATTGGTTTGAGTTTATCTTTTCTTTTTACATTAGACCTTGAAAAATTATTGACTTTATTCAATTAGATTGAACGTGTCAGGATGATGTTTGATCGAGAAACACGTGAACAACGTAATTTTTGTTATGTGGAATTAGTGGATGCACCTTCACTTGAAAAAGCAGTCCAATTAAATGGCCAGGTTTGTTTCTTTCCATATTTGATGTATTGAAATGTAATTTTCATTCTACTTACTTATATTGTATATTTAATTTCATTTGATTTGATTTGATTTGATTTTAATTAGCAATTAGAGTCAAATCAGACCCCACTTAAGATTCACAAGCATGAAGATCGTCCATATTACGATAATCGAACGAATCGGGGACGTGGACGTGGACGCGGACGTTTTCCGAACCATCGAGGATATCGTGGACATAACAACAACAACAACAATAATAATAATTCACAAAATAATAATAATAACAATAACAACAACGGGGGCAACAATACGCCGCAAAATCAATAAATAAAAAAAATGAGAGTTTCCAATGGTATATTAGTGATTTAGGATTAAGCGACCCAAGACTTTTAAGAAATTTGATTTAAATTGATCAATAAATTATTTCTATTTTTTATAATTTTATAATTTTATAATTTTATAATTTTATTTTTTATAATTTTATTTTTTACAATTTTATTTTTTACAATTTTATTTTTTATAATTTTATTTTTTTTATAATTTTTTATTATAAATTTATTTTTTACAATTACTCTTATAGTTTCATAATTTATTATAATATATTTTCGATAATTTTGTATTTTTTATTTTTTTTGTAGATCAAACTAGTTTTAAAATGTTACATATTTATATATATATAAATATATATATTTTTTCCCATCCCCCTTGTATAATGTTGGTTTACGATTAGTTGATTCTTTTTTTGTTACTTATTACAATTTTATTCATTCAACGACAAAATCTTGAATTTTTAATTTTTATGTTGAACAATTGTATTTTTGATGTATTAATAGTATTTATACATTTTTATTATGTATATATTAAGCTACTATCATTCGAGAAACTTTCGTTTCTTTAATACAAGAAACGTTTAATTTCAAAAAGTGTTACGAAAATTTATTATACGCCAAATCTGACCATATCTCAAATATTTAGAAAAATTAGGCGTATTAAGATTATCATAATCCCGATTTGGGATTGATTGTGTGACTGTAGAATCAAAGTTTATCATGTGTTTTCGCGGAATTATTTTTTTTTGGTAATGAATTATAAATTCACCAAAATTTTTTTAAACACCACAGAAAAAAAATTGGCGTTTTTTCATGAATTCAGGTTTATATCAAATAATAATAATAATTACTCTTTCTATAAAAAAAAACTTAAATTTGTTCGTTAAAAATATAAATTCCCAATGAAGTTTGGTAGTCAAATAAAAGCCACTTTACACCTTGAGTGGAAAAATTATTATGTTGACTATGATGGTCTAAAGAAAATTCTTAAGCAAGGTGAAAATAGAGAAGGTGGTTATACTGAAAAAGACGAAACAGAATTTTTCGAAAAATTAGATAAAGAATTAGAAAAGGTAAAAAAAATATAAACACCTATATTCGTTTATATTCGTTTACATTCGTTTATGCTCGTTTATATTCGTTTATGTTCGTTTATATTCGTTTATGCTCGTTTTTTTTTTTTGTGATTATTATATTATACAAAATGAGAAAATTTAAAGATTTGTTAATTTGTTTGAAATTAGGTTTACACTTTTCAGAATACTAAATATGAAGAAATAAAAAATCGCGTTCAAAAATCTGAAAAAATTGTTGAGTCTGTAGGCAAAGATCGATCTTTAAACGCTCATCAAATCTATAGTGATATTGAACGTCAAATCAATTCAATTACTGAAGAATTAAATGAATTGGCAAAATATGCAAGGTTAAATTATACTGGTATCATAAAAATTATAAAGAAACATGATAGGTAATTCTCAATTATTTTTTTAATTATTTCCATTAAAACGATTATTTTTTTAATATCAATTCTGTTGTTAATTGATTAATTATTATCTTAGACGGACGCGTTATTTCCTTCGTCCGATGTTCAGTGTCCGATTGAACGCGTGTCCATTTTATAAAGAAACTTTTGAACCTGTTATCGTAAACCTTTCTCGACTTTATCATATTGTTCATAGAGGTTTAGGAGGAGATGAAATCTCCAGTATACCTCCCAATATTTCAAACATAATTCCATTGTTCCCATCACAAGAAAAATTCTTTCGACAATCACGTAAATTCTGGGTTCATCCAGATAATGTTGTGGAAGTTGAGACCACTATTCTGCGTCACCTTCCAGTTTTAATATATAAACCTGGATCGGATTCTTCAGTTCATTCAATATATCTTGATAATAATTCATTTGAACTTTATCAAGATAAAGTTGATCGTAAACCTGGTGATCAACTTATTAGGTTAAGATGGTATGGTAAAGTACCAGCAAATGATATTTATGTTGAAAGGAAAGTCCGTCAAGAAGATGATGAAATAAAAGAAAGATTTGCTGTCAAAGAAAAATATACGAATGCACTCTTGAAGGGTGAGTACTCTGTGGACAAGAAGGTTAAAGAGATGAAAGAACATCCCGGAACGACTGAAGAAGAAGTACAAAATTTCCAAACATTGGTAAAAGAAATTCAAAATACTATTGTAGAAAAGAAATTACAACCAGGTACCTTAATGTTATAATTAAAATATCACATAATTCTAATAGAATTCCAAATACATATTTTATTCATAATGAAAACTTAATTAATTAATTTTAATATAAATAGTTCTTCGCACATATTATAATCGCATGGCATTTCAAATTCCCGGCGATTCAAGTGTTAGAGTTTCCTTTGATACCGAATTTTACATGACTCGCGAAGATAATTTCGGTGATTCGGATGATTCAAATCGTCGACGAAATGATGATTGGCGAAGAAGGGATATCGATGATGATAATTTTAATAAATTACCACCTTCAGAATGTATTAAATTTCCTTACGCCGTGTTAGAAGTGAAACTCAATTTGAGTGAAAACGAACAAGAACCGGATTGGGTTCAAGAATTAGCATCAAGTCATTTGGTAAGTTTTTGTTTATAAAAGGTCTATATATATATCATTTTCATTATTTAAATATTTATAATATTTTATTTACTATTTTGTTGAACCATTTGTTGATTGTTTTTAGGTCGAAGCAGCCCCACAATTTTCAAAATATGTTCACGGAGTTGCAACTTTGTTTACCTCTCAAGCACAATCTCTGCCCTATTGGGTAATTTATTTATTTATTCTTGTTTTTTTAATTTTTTACATATTAATAATTTTTATGTTTATTTTATCTAGTTGCCTAATATTGATAAAGATATTCTTAAACCTCCAACTTTACGTCAACCATCCGATGCTAACGCTAATGAAGAATCTGTAGCATCATCGTCTTCAGTGTTAATTACACCTAGTCTTCCTAGGAACATTAATTCAGAGGATAATTCAACAACTATCGAAGTTAATGATTCCCTTGATATGGATATTAACAAGAAGGGAAAAGCGGTCGTCTATACTTCCGATGATGAAGATCACGATGAAAATGCGCCACTACTTGGTGAGGAAGAGCGTGAAGTAGTTATACAACAACAAGACAGACCTATTGGGCTTAGAACTTTCAGTAGAATCTTTAGAAAGAGACGTCCAATACCTGATCGAGAAACTATATCTCGTATTTTGCCTCTTCCTCCGAAGGTGGTAGGACCTGTTCAAGTTGAACCCAAAGTTTATTTTGCTAACGAACGAACATTTTTCTCATGGTTGAGATTCTGCGTACTATTAGGATCATTGGCTTTGGGATTATTTAATTCGGCTGCAGCAGATAATAAACTTGCTATATATTGTGCTGTATCATATACATCTATTAGTGTTGTAGTTTTGTTTTATTCTTTATTCCAATTTAAAAAAAGAAATCGAATGATTAATAGCTTGCACCCTGGACCATATGGTAATTTTTTATTTTCTCTTTTTTTTTTTTTGTTGTTTTATATTGGTTTAATTTGATGCAAACGAAAATAATTAATCAATTTATAAATAGATGATCTTATCGCACCTGCAGCTGTATGTGCCGCGATTTTCGTCGCGATTGGACTAAATTTCTACCTTAAGCTTGCACCAAAAATGGTAGAAGACGAAAACCATAATTTCGTTATTAAATTAAATCTTCCAGAATAATTCTAAATTAGTTTGTTGTATTAAATCCTGTATTTTTATTTGAGAATTATAAATTATACATATAGAGTACTACGTGTATTCCAATTGGCATAATATGCTTTGTAAAAAAAAAAAATTAAAGATTCACTTTGTATTTCTGTTTAATTTTTTTTTAAATTTCACCCGATTTTCAAACATGTGGCACAAGATTTTACATATATAAATATTTGGAAAAANTTTTTTTTTTTTTTTGTTGTTTTATATTGGTTTAATTTGATGCAAACGAAAATAATTAATCAATTTATAAATAGATGATCTTATCGCACCTGCAGCTGTATGTGCCGCGATTTTCGTCGCGATTGGACTAAATTTCTACCTTAAGCTTGCACCAAAAATGGTAGAAGACGAAAACCATAATTTCGTTATTAAATTAAATCTTCCAGAATAATTCTAAATTAGTTTGTTGTATTAAATCCTGTATTTTTATTTGAGAATTATAAATTATACATATAGAGTACTACGTGTATTCCAATTGGCATAATATGCTTTGTAAAAAAAAAAAATTAAAGATTCACTTTGTATTTCTGTTTAATTTTTTTTTAAATTTCACCCGATTTTCAAACATGTGGCACAAGATTTTACATATATAAATATTTGGAAAAAAAAAAAAAAAA
>PQFF01000495.1:22381-47334 GCA_003547095.1 Diversispora epigaea | reverse complement strand
TTTTTATTTCTGTTTAATTTTTTTTTAAATTTCACCCGATTTTCAAACATGTGGCACAAGATTTTACATATATAAATATTTGGAAAAAAAAAAAAAAAACTGTTGCAAAAAAATTTTTTTTTCATACAAATGTCAACTGAAATAAAAGACAATCCCAATAAAACGACCATTTATGTTGGTATGTTAATGGAAATCCGTATTAAATATAAAAAACTTTTAAATCTTAAAAAACCTTTAAATCTTGATATTTAAAATAAAAATCGGATTTTTTTTTTTTCACTTTACAGGTGGTTTGGACGATCAAGTTAATGAAAAAATTCTTCATGCTGCCTTTGTACCGTTTGGTGATATCGTAGAAATTCAAATACCACCCGATCCAGCCTCTCGTAAGTCTTAAATCGATGAATTCTAATAATGATAATAATAATAATGATAATAATAATAATAATAATAATAATAATAATAATGAAACCGTAATTCATTTCCAATAAAATTTATTAAAATTTATTATATAGATAATCAACATCGCGGTTTCGGTTTTATAGAATTTGAAGAAGCTGCCGATGCACAAGAGGCTATTGATAATATGAATCTATCAGAATTGTACGGTAAAGTAATTAAAGTTAACTTGGCCAGACCCATGAGAATCAAAGAAGGGAGCGTTCGAGCCGGTAATTAATTAATTAATTTAATTAATTTGAAATTTTTGGAATTGTATTTTTTCTAGCATTTACTAATTCATTTATTTTTAATCTTTTAGTGTGGTCCGAGGATGCTTGGTTACAAAAATACGCACTTAAGTCAGCAGATCCAAAAGTATCATATGATGAGTATGAAAAGGAAACCAACAGCTAAGCATTAAATTCTTTTTTCTTTTTTCTTTTTTTCTTTTTTTTTGTTTTCTAGGTAAAATTCGTTCACTTTTTCAAGAAACATACGAAAAAAAAATGGAAGATCAACATAATCATGTATACCACTATCACATTTTACAAATAAAATTAATAATGAAATAATCTTGGTGAAGAGAGAAATTTGAAATTGATTGGATTTTCCAGCTGGAGTTTTTTATTATTATTATTATTATTACTACTACTATTATTCAAAATTTAGTTTGAATTCATTACAATTATGAATTATTCAAATATTTCATTCTTCTAATTATCAATGAAAAGAATTATTTATCCCAAGAACCTTCACCATTCCAAAGTTGCATACTAAGTGAAATGGCATCTTCATTCCATTTATTTGCTATTTCTAAATCATTTAAGAAAAAATAATGTTAAAAAAAAAAATCAAAAAAAAAAGAATGTAACCTATATTTAAGAGATAATGTAACTCGTGTAAAGAATGAATTAAAATACCTTGAATCGTATATGATAGATCAGATTCTTGAAGTGAATTGGATTCGGGTATTATTGGTACACTTTCTGGTTGAGTCTCATTGTTAGACATTTCTTCTTGCAATCTTTGTCTCTTTGGGAATTATTTAATAAAATTTCAAAAGTTAGATAAATATTCTATCAAATGTTTAAATGTATCATGAAAAAAAAAAAATTCAAATTACCTTGCGTTCATGAATTTCTTCCTTTCGATGAAGATATTCAATTGAATGCATTGGTTGTGGTAATGGAGTAACATCTATTGGTGGAGTCGTAAACCAAAGTACTTTTCCATTTTCATCACGCGAAAAATTCCTAGCTAAATAAAAATAAAAATAAATAATCGATTTACAAGCAATAATTAATTAATAAATAATAATAATAATAATAATAATAATAATAATAATAATAATAATAAATCTTTGCAAACCTGTTTCTAAAGGAAGTTCAGCACTTGAACATTTACTTGTTGGAACTTTAGATATGTTTTGTGAGATAGTAGAACCCGATGAAGAATCATTTGCTTGTATTGACATGTGATGTTGAACTTGAGGAACTTGTGACGTTGTCATCATTGGATAATGTTGTGGATGTGTATATTGAGGTGACATAATTATATGTTGAGGATGTTGATAATGAGTTTGATAAGGATAACCATAATTAGGTAACATTCCTGCATCACTATACATCATAGGATTTATTGTGGCCATCGGCGGGAATGGTTGAGGTATTACGGCAAATGAAGGTGGGGGCGCGTACTGATGTTGTTGTGGTGGTGGTGGCGGTTGTTGTAATTGTTGTAGTTGCTGTTGTTGTTGTAGTTGTTGTTGTTGAACTCTTGGTGTCATTAAAGGATTTAAATCTACTTGATTGTTCGAACTAGTGACAGATTGTTGTCTTTGTTTAACATTTCTGGTTCTAGAAGATATTAATCTGTTATTAGATATATTAGACGAGAGTGAATTAGGAATAGTCGCGTTATTTTTAGATTGAGAGACAAATGTTGATTCAGATCCTGATGAATGTACTGAATCTACTAACTCGAATTCAAAATCGGATGAAGTAGTTATTTGTTGAATATCTTCATCCATCTTATTACTATTAGATGATTGCATAGCTGCAGCTGCTAATGGGCTTCCAACTTTTCTTAAAATTAAAGGTGAATCATATTTTTCCAATTCTGTTTTTACAAGTTTGGAATCTTTTGGCATACATCCAAGCCAATTCCTAATTTTACTAAAAGTATTTCCATGTTCTGTATATCTAGATTCGCAAAGGTAAACCATTTTACCTTCGCTATTTTTAGGCTTTCCCACGATATATTCCCTAATCGGCAAAACAAAACATTTCTCAAGAACATCATTAATTGAATGATCTTGAAATGTATTTGTTTTGAAGACTTCGCAACTATAAAATTTCTTACTGGCCTGATGTTTTGTTTGTTCTGGATGATAATACCAACATATTCTGACAAAGTCATCATTTCTAAATAATAATAATAAATAAATAATAAGTTTAGAAATTTATGTGCCAATTTTATATATTTTTTAAAACAATAAATAAATTTATTATTAATTGATACCTTTCATTTTTCCAGATATTAAAAATAAGTCCGACATTTGGTTTTTTCGGATTACGCTCATTATAGATATGTACATATTCCCCTGTAAAATATAATCAAACATAATCAAATATAATCAAATATAATCAAATATAATCAAATATAATCAAATTAAAATAAATTTTGTTTAAATAAATAAAAAATAAAAAATAAAAAACTTACCAATTCTATACATTTCACCCTTGTGCTCTATTTCTTCATGATAAACCTGTGTTTGCCTATCCGCGTTGGTCACATCATTTGGATCTCCACCAAATAATTCAAGTGATAACATCTAAGAAAGAAATAATTTTAATTAATTAATTGCTTTTTTAAAATTAATTAATTACTTTAAATTACCTGCAATTCAACTGCATCATTATATATTTGAGATCCTTCAACATTATATTTCTTTGCATTTTTAAACATTAATTCTAAATCTGATTCTAATTCATGATCATCCTGATATTCATTGCGATCAATTCTTTTCTAAATTAATAAAAAATTAAATTATAAATAAAATTGAATTCCAATTTTTATATCAAAAAATAAATAGAATAAAATAAAAAATTTCATTGATATTAACCTTTATGATATCCAAAGAAATTGGCTTCCTTATCTTAAAAATTAATTAATTTAGATAATTATTATCTTTTTTTTACATCGAATTTTTTTACATTTATTCTTTTTTTTTTGTACAAACCTCTTCATAATAATCAGGATAACGTTTTCTATCAGGTAAAGTGTTAAAAAGTTTTGCTATTGGTCTTCCCCTATTTAAACAAATAAAATAAGCAAATAATTTCATGAGATTCAAGAAATTCACGAAAATCACGAAAATATTTGATAATTATATAAGAATCCATCAGTAGTAATGGATCTAATAATAACCTCTTATCCTTGCGTTTTTTGATTGTANATTTTAATTAATTAATTGCTTTTTTAAAATTAATTAATTACTTTAAATTACCTGCAATTCAACTGCATCATTATATATTTGAGATCCTTCAACATTATATTTCTTTGCATTTTTAAACATTAATTCTAAATCTGATTCTAATTCATGATCATCCTGATATTCATTGCGATCAATTCTTTTCTAAATTAATAAAAAATTAAATTATAAATAAAATTGAATTCCAATTTTTATATCAAAAAATAAATAGAATAAAATAAAAAATTTCATTGATATTAACCTTTATGATATCCAAAGAAATTGGCTTACTTATCTTAAAAATTAATTAATTTAGATAATTATTATCTTTTTTTTACATCGAATTTTTTTACATTTATTCTTTTTTTTTTGTACAAACCTCTTCATAATAATCAGGATAACGTTTTCTATCAGGTAAAGTGTTAAAAAGTTTTGCTATTGGTCTTCCCCTATTTAAACAAATAAAATAAGCAAATAATTTCATGAGATTCAAGAAATTCACGAAAATCACGAAAATATTTGATAATTATATAAGAATCCATCAGTAGTAATGGATCTAATAATAACCTCTTATCCTTGCGTTTTTTGATTGTATTCCATATTTCTAAATAACGCTCAGTCGCAGTTTTCTACATTTGAAAATAATAGAGATTATAACAGGCTGATAACCAAAAATTAAGTAATATGTTAATAATATTTTTCATAAAAAATATACTCAATTGCCTCAGTAATTCCCACAGCTTCAACCTCAAAAGGTTGTAAGCGTGTTCGTCGATTACTCGATTCTACCTTAATAGTCAACGAATTTACTTCGCTATCACCTTCTTCAGAATCATTTGTCGCGATAATCGGTTGGTTATCTCTCGCCAACTTGCTTCTGGTAACTCGAACCATAATAATTAACTCTGGAATCAATCAAGGGGAGAACACGTTCAAAAAACCAATTATGTCTTAAAAAGATTTAAATATTATTTAAATGAACGATTTTGATTGGCTGTACATAGGTAACATAATGTTTAACAATAAAGTAACACGAGAAATTTGATCGCCGATTCTCACGCTTCCGCTTTAACCCGAAATCGAATTCATAAATTCATATGATTCTACTTCAACTTTTTATTAACCTGTTACCCTTCCCCTCACCTCTAAATTTGGTATTAATGTTAAATTTGTTAAATTAAATTTTATTATGGATTTTTACTTGTTTTCGATTCTATTTATCCTGTTTGCAAATATTTTTAATATTATACTTGCGTCTCAATCTAAACCTTACGTTGCCGGAATTTACTTTGATCGGTAGGATATCGAATAGATCCCTTTTAGTTTTTTATTGATTTTTTTTTATAATTTATTATAATTTATTATTATTTTTTTGTAATTTATTAAAGTGGGAAAATAAAAATAAAAATAAAAAAAATAATAAATTACTCTTACATTTCTTACATTAATAGCGTCATAACTATTGTATTAGGAAAGTCTAAATACGATAATGCGATTAAAGATCCCTATCTGTCTATCCTCGTTAAGTAGATACATACATATTATATATATTTATGTAGAGAGTGAACTTTTTTTTTTTTTAAAAAAAAAATTAAAATTAAATAATAATATAAAATGAATGAATTCTAGGCCAGTAAAGGGATTTCTTTAACCAATTTTCACGCAGTATGGCATCCTTCGCAACCTAATTACATCGCCATGATATGTGCATCCAAAAGTGGCGTGGTATGATCTATACAACACAATAATAATAATGTAATATGTGTATCTATGCGCATTTATATATATGTGTGTGAGAGAGATATGTGATCAATAATTATATTTATGAATTTAAAGCTTACCGATTTTTCTCAAAACATCAATGGACCTTCGTTACCAATTTTACTTGAAGAGAAAGGAATTTCTTGGAAGGCATATTTAGAAAATTATCCAGGTAAAGTAATTAACTTTTTTTTTTAGAATTTAAAAAAAAAAAAATGAAATCAAATTCAAAAATTTTCTCTTTTTTAATTAGGCAAGGGATTCGCTGGAGGTCATTCAGATGATCGATTATATTATCGTAAACATAATCCTTTCATTTCAATAAATAGTATTCGTAATAATAAAACTCTGGTCTCTAAAATTGTTAATGCTGAAGAATTAACTAAAGATATTTCTGAAGGAAATGTTCCTCAATACATATTTTACACGTAATTATTAATTATTAATTATTATTTCTTTATTTATTAATTAATTATTTATTTATTCATTATTATTTATTTATTTATTTATTTATTTATTATTTATTTATTCATTATTATTTATTAATCAATAATTATTCATTATTATTAATTATTAATTAATTATTAATTATTAGACCCAATGTAAATAATGATGGACACCGAACCAATCTTTCTTATGCATCCAATTATTTAAAAACCAAATTAATTCCATTAATTGAACCAATATTAATTAATTCCAAGTCACTTCTTATTATCACTTTTGATGAATCATCATCATATCTTGATTTACCAAATTATAATCATATTTACACTACACTTATTGGTCCAAATGTATTAACTTCTTATAAACATCATGATGATAAAAAATATAGCCATTATGATATTTTACCTACAATTCAAATTAATTGGAATTTATCTGAATTGGGTACAAATAATGATAAAAATCGAAATCCATTATCATCTTCCTTATTTTTGATGAATTGATGTATTGTATGTATCACGTGGGTCCGCACGTGGATGTACTATATATTCGTGATTTGTTGATGAAATAAAACTTTTATTTTTTGAATTTTTTTTTTATCATGACCAATATTGCAAGAAATCTCTTAATTAGAGATAAAATCCCAACTATTGTTAGTGCGAAAAAACCTAAACAATTATTTGAAATATTAAATGTTTATCCTGATTATGGGGTTGGACTCAAAGTGGTACAGATCGAATCAAATCAAAATTCAAAAAGTTTATTATAATTCAAGAAAATTTGGAAATATTAACAGTGCATCGTATCATATTTTACTTCCAAGGCCCCTAATCATTGGATCGATAAAGGAATCACCGAATGTTATTATGAGGTCACAAATGTTAAATTGAAAATGAAGGTATATATATTTTTTTTTGCAATAATAATAATAATAATAACAATAATAGATAATCAAATAAATATTTACTTTTTAGGATATAACACATGGAAAAGCCTTTGGTATTAAGGTTTGGAAAGGTAAAAAATATATATATATATATATATATAATATGAAATAATATGAAATAATAATAAGTGTGCTGTTAATTTCTTTTGTTGTAGGTAAAATTCTAAACGAAGGCAAACCAGAACGAATTCGAGGTACATACAAATGGAGTTGGAAGTTATGGCCTATCAAAAAACGTGAAGAAAGAATTATTAGCTGGGCTTGATTTTTCAATTTTGATGATTATCTGAATTTATCTGTCTGTAATCTATAAAATGTTTATTTAAATTATGTGCTACACATAAAATAAAGTCGGCTGTTTGTTTCTTTTTAAACAATATTTTACTTTTAGCAATTTTTTTTTAAACCATGTCGTGGTTACTTCGACAAAATAGAGTGATTGAAAAACAAAGATTTTTTCAAGTTGGTTATCATATTTTTTATAATTTATAATTTATCAGAAATATAAAAAAATCGATACATAAATAATACATATTTATAATACATATTTATAATATATATTTATAATATATATCTATATATAAATATTTTATAATTTGTCTTTGTTAAAATATTATTATTTAGGCTACTGATGAGCCTATTTGGCTTCGTGGAGGCCGAGCAAGAAAGCCATTCTTAGCTATATACTTTACTACTATTGGCGTTGGATTCTTAGGTGCATTGTATGGAACTGTTAGATTGATTCAAGTATTTATTTCTCTATTTATCTCTATTTATCTATTCATTTTTTATAGAAAGATTAACAATATTCATTTATGTAATAATGTTTAACATTTTCTTTTTTTTTATAGGGAAAGAAATAATTTTTTTAAATAAGGAATTACGTTAGTACATTAGATTATATTTATGTAATCACTGGAATAATTTTTTAATGGTAATAATAATAAATATACAATTATAGTTTTAAATTAACAAATAAATAACTATTATTTTATTTCATTATTATTATTATCTAAGTGACAAAGCGAACACTATAGAAATTTTATTAATTTTATTGTTTAATTTATACACACATAACACATTGAGTAAAAGAGTAGAATTTCCATTTCCATTATGTCAATATATTAAGATGTACGGATCTAAAGCATTATTAGAGATCTGAAAAAAAAAGAAATTTCCTTATTTTTCAATTTTTACTCACTTTATTCTATCATTATGCATTAACTTCTTAATCATAAGATTCATCGTTTAATTAAAAGTGTAAACATTAAAATACAATATATAATTATTTTTTTCTTTTTTACATTAATACAGATTACATAAAAATCTTTCACCTTTCACTTTCCCCAAGTATATAAATAAATAATTTAGATAATTTGAACATAATTTGAACCAAATAAAGCAATCAATGCTATTGCGCCAAAGTCATACTGTATTATCCAATTTCCATGTGCTTCGTATACTGTAGTCATGCTTAAGTTAGAATTTTAAGTGAAGGCAACTAAAAAAAAGCGCGTCTACATAAAATAAGATTGTCAACGTTACGATTATCGAATATAATATATAATTCCTTAAATTCATCAACTATCGGGGATAGGTAATGATTTATTTGATTCTTATTGACTTCCTTAGGTCCTGGTAGAAAGCCTAAATAAATAATCTTTTCAGGTCTATTTCCAAATAATCATCATCTGAATTGATATTCAATATTAATAATTAATTCTTGAGATGACTAGTTTCACCATTGATTGAAAAGAATGCGTTTCGATTTCTAAAAAGATATGTGTCTACGAAAAATATAAAGATAACATCCAAAGTACCATTTCACTTCTTCCATTGCGATCTCGCATATAATCCTAGCGTGGGGATTTCCCTGAAAAAATAGATATAGGTAAAAAAATTAATACAACATTATAAATGTAACCCAACTATCAAAAAAGTAAGAAAAAAAAAAAGAAAAAAGCGACGTGTTTTTTATATTGGTGATCTGCGTCACATGGAACAAAAAATGTAGATCAAAAAAAAAATAAAAAAGAGAAAGTTGTTTTTCTTGTGTATTTATATAAATTGTTAATAAATTTAATAAATTTATTCAGAAAATTTTTCCATTTTGTTTCCATTTTGTTTTCATTTTGTTTCTATTTTGTTTTCATTTTGTTTTCTAGGTTCAATTCAAATTTTCTTTTCTGATTTTTTTGANCTTCCTTAGGTCCTGGTAGAAAGCCTAAATAAATAATCTTTTCAGGTCTATTTCCAAATAATCATCATCTGAATTGATATTCAATATTAATAATTAATTCTTGAGATGACTAGTTTCACCATTGATTGAAAAGAATGCGTTTCGATTTCTAAAAAGATATGTGTCTACGAAAAATATAAAGATAACATCCAAAGTACCATTTCACTTCTTCCATTGCGATCTCGCATATAATCCTAGCGTGGGGATTTCCCTGAAAAAATAGATATAGGTAAAAAAATTAATACAACATTATAAATGTAACCCAACTATCAAAAAAGTAAGAAAAAAAAAAAGAAAAAAGCGACGTGTTTTTTATATTGGTGATCTGCGTCACATGGAACAAAAAATGTAGATCAAAAAAAAAATAAAAAAGAGAAAGTTGTTTTTCTTGTGTATTTATATAAATTGTTAATAAATTTAATAAATTTATTCAGAAAATTTTTCCATTTTGTTTCCATTTTGTTTTCATTTTGTTTCTATTTTGTTTTCATTTTGTTTTCTAGGTTCAATTCAAATTTTCTTTTCTGATTTTTTTGATGTTGCAATAATTCTAAATGTCTAATTTTCTTTGAATAAATTTTTTAATAATTTAATATACTTAATAATATTAAAAATTAATATCAAACATTTATAGTTATAAGTTATGTATGCTATCAAAATAAACTTTATCTGCAGTATCTTAAATTAATTAATCTGCAAAGTCCGTAATTATCAACCATATCTAGGAAAAAAAAAAAATTACTATGAGAAACATTTGTGTACAATGTAGATATTATACTTATTATGCTGGAAAATTGTCCGGGAGTTGTATAAACCAATTACAAATCATGTACGACTCTTTTCCGAGCATCGGTCACCTACTAATCAACGTAGGATACCATTAACTCATTTCTGTTATCTTAATCCGGAATTAAGGGAAAGGAATTCATTTTTGTCATGAGAATAATCATGTTCTACAAAGGAAAAAAAAGGAAAAGGGGGATTAGCTAATAATAATGCGCTGCGGCATAAATCAAAACCGCAGTCCCGAATAAAAAGAGTGGATATTTTAATATTAAAAAACTTAAACGTCACAATACTACTCTACCTTTTTTTCCCTCATATTTGTAAAGAGATATTTTTTTTTTTTACAAAGTAATTTAAATGATAGCTTTCTAAGGAAAAAATGTTTATTAAATATTTTACTTTATTCAACAAACCATTTTAGAATATTTTAGAATGGAGACCAATCCAGCTTTGCCTCCTCCTAACGACTTATCGGCCACTTGGGCTTTTCTAGAAAGTGGTATCAACCACATTATGAACAGATTAGAAGAGGGGCTTAGTTATAAAAGATATATGGATCTTTATACGTATCCCTTTGAAACAATTTTACGACTTCTATTATTTCTTATTATTGAAATAACGAAGCATTATTACTAAAAAAAACTTGATTCCTTTTGCTTATTTCGATTTGATTACAGTTATTATATATTTTGTCCTTAATATTTTATTTCCGATTTAGTGGAATATATAATTATTGTACGAGCAGCCGCATGAATCCTGGTTTTACTTCTGAACCCCTCGCTGGACCTGGTTCTAATTTGAATAATAACCGAGGTATTTATTTAAAATTTTTAATTTTTTTTATGTCCAATTTGGTTAAATCACATTTTTTTTATAGTTAAAATATTTTACTTTTAGGAGCCAATCTTATGGGAAGCGATTTATACCAGAATCTTCAAAGATATCTCGAAAGGCATCTCCATGAAATTCGGGGGGTTAGTATTTTTTTTATTTTTTTATTTTTTTATTTTTTTTTAAAAAAAAAGTTTGCTTATATTGACTTTAATATGTACCATAAATTTAAATTCAATTCCTTCTTTTTTTGTTAGAATTCTGCTCAATACATGGATGAGAATTTATTGCGGTATTACACAAGGAACTGGGAAAAGTATACTACAGCATCATCATATGTACATCACGTATTTAGATATCTTAATCGTCATTGGGTGAAAAGGGAAATTGATGAAGGTCGTAAGACTGTTTACGACGTTTACACTGTAAGTAAAATAAAAGGTCTTTATATTATGTTTTACCATTACTATTTTTTTAATTGTTTTTTTCTTTAACTTAATAAAAGCTCACGCTTGTCAGTTGGCGAGATCACATGTTCATGCACGTAGAGCGTAATGTAATGACCGCAGTGTTGAAGCTCATCGAACGACAAAGAAATGGTGAATCCGTTGAAACCAGTTTGGTCAAGAGCGTTGTCGAATCTTTTGGTAGGTGTTTAATACTGTTTACTCATGTTTAATCAATTTAGAAATTATTTATTTCTAAATTTTATAAGATCCTTTTTAGTCGCTCTCGGTCTTGACGATGCTGATTCAACCAAATCTACACTTGATGTATATAAGGAACACTTTCAAAAACCATTTGTGGAATCATCCGAAGTATATTATAAAGCCGAATCGGAAAAATTCGTTACTGAAAATAGTGTTACGGAATATATGAAGAAGGTACGGTACAATTATATTTGAAAATCTTGTAAATTTGAACGAACCTTTTTTTTTTTAAAAAAAAAAAAAAAAAAAAAATCATTATTATTACAGGCTGAAACCCGATTAGNTTGTTTTTTTCTTTAACTTAATAAAAGCTCACGCTTGTCAGTTGGCGAGATCACATGTTCATGCACGTAGAGCGTAATGTAATGACCGCAGTGTTGAAGCTCATCGAACGACAAAGAAATGGTGAATCCGTTGAAACCAGTTTGGTCAAGAGCGTTGTCGAATCTTTTGGTAGGTGTTTAATACTGTTTACTCATGTTTAATCAATTTAGAAATTATTTATTTCTAAATTTTATAAGATCCTTTTTAGTCGCTCTCGGTCTTGACGATGCTGATTCAACCAAATCTACACTTGATGTATATAAGGAACACTTTCAAAAACCATTTGTGGAATCATCCGAAGTATATTATAAAGCCGAATCGGAAAAATTCGTTACTGAAAATAGTGTTACGGAATATATGAAGAAGGTACGGTACAATTATATTTGAAAATCTTGTAAATTTGAACGAACCTTTTTTTTTTTAAAAAAAAAAAAAAAAAAAAAATCATTATTATTACAGGCTGAAACCCGATTAGCGGAAGAAGAAAATCGCGTTCAAATGTACTTGCATCAGAGTACTCATAAACCTCTCATTACGACATGCGAGAATGTACTTGTAAAGAACCATACTGAAATTATGTGGGATGAATTTCAAAATCTATTGAACGCTGATAAAATGGAAGATTTACATCGAATGTACTCCCTTTTATCACGAATCCCGGAAGGACTGGATCCCCTCCGCACACGTTTCGAGAATCATGTCCGAATAGCAGGTTTAAATGCAATTGAAAAGGTCGCAGATCAGGGTAGTGAAAATATGGTATGTGTGTTATTATTGTTTTAAATTATGTTTCATTATAATATGTTAACCTTAATAACTTAAATTTTTTTGATTTTATAGGAACCAAAAACCTACGTTGACGCTTTGTTGGAAGTACACAAAAAATACAACGACATGGTTACTACCGCATTTAGAGGGGAGGCCGGTTTTGTTGCTTCATTAGACAAGGTAAGCTACAAACTAACCTTTTTGAAATTATTTTATAAATGAATGCATTTGGGTCTGAATAATTTATGTCTTATTAGGCATGTCGAGAATTTGTCAATAGAAATAAAGTTTGTAAGTCCTCGACATCTAAGTCTCCCGAGTTGTTAGCGAGATTCTGTGATTCATTGCTTCGAAAAAGTTCAAAGAATCCAGAAGAAGGGGACCTCGAAGACGTATTAAATAATATTGTGAGTATACTATTATCATTATTATTATCATTATTATTATTTCGGTTTTTACATCATTCTTTCGGAAACTAATTAATATAATATTTTTAGATGACTGTATTCAAATATGTTGAAGATAAAGATGTTTTCCAAAAATTCTATTCTAAAATGTTGGCAAAACGTCTTGTTAATGGAACATCGGCATCAGAAGATGCTGAATCAAGCATGATTTCTAAACTAAAGGTATGCATTTTGTTAAATGTTCTGTAATAATTTATGATAACTAACATTTATCATTTTTAAAATCTTAACAGGAAGCATGTGGTTTTGAGTATACCTCAAAATTGCAACGTATGTTTACAGATATGGGTTTAAGTAAGGATCTTAACGATCAGTTTAAAGAACGAAGTTCAGTAGAATCGAACGAACAAGGTAATATTACGCGGCCGTAGTTCTTTATGAATTGTGAACAAATATTTAAAATGTTTTGATTTCATATATATATATTTTTTAATATATTATAGTCGACTTTACTGTCCTTGTCCTTGGAACGGCGTCTTGGCCGCTTCAACCTTCTACCACAAACTTTACTATACCAGAGGAGGTATGAATCTTTTTTATCTTTTATATATATACAATCAGAGTTTGTGCCGAAAGTAACAATAGCATTTATTAGCATTTATCGTTAAAATTTTCTTTTTTGTATTTCGGCACCAACTATATATACAATATACCTATTTTTTTTATTATTTTACTTTCAATATAGGTTGAAAGAACATTCCAAAGGTTCAAAATGTTCTACCAAAATAAACACTCTGGTCGTAAACTAAATTGGCTATTCCACCTATCAAAAGGAGAATTAAAGGCAAATTATTGCAAAGCATCAAAGACAGGTTATACCTTTCAGGTAAAAAAAAAAAAACTCAATCTTAAAATTGATTTTATTTGATGCCATATTTCTAATTTCTTTCTATTTGGTAATCTAGGTTTCTACCTATCAAATGGGTATTCTTTTGCAATACAATAAAGACACTTCATATACATTTGAAGATTTAAAAACGAGCACAGATTTGAGTTCCGATGTCTTAACGGGTTCATTGAGTACTTTAGTTAAGGCTAAAGTTCTTAACATCACTAAAGGTGCTGCAGTTGGTGAACCAAGTTCACGTTACGATTTAAATATGGATTTCAAGAGGTTCGTGCTTGGCTATAAAAATATTCGAATAAAATTTTTTTTAAGCTGACTTGATTATATTTTTTTTACAAAACAAACAGCAAGAAGGTCCGTATTCAATTGAATGTTCCTGTTAAATCTGAACAAAAAGTTGAGGTGGAGGAAACCCATAAGACGGTTGAGGAAGACAGGAAATTGTTGATGCAGGTTTGTGATTTTTTTACTTCTCATTTTTATTGAAAAAAAAAAAAATTAGAATTAAATATGGCCGTTTTATTACTTTTTTTTTTATGTAGGCTGCTATTGTTCGTATTATGAAGACTCGCAAAACTTTGAAGCATGTCGTTTTAGTACAAGAAGTAATTGCTCAATTGTCAAATCGCTTTAAACCTAAAATTCCTGATATCAAAAAGTGTATTGATGTATTGTTGGAAAAAGAGTATATTGAACGTGTAGAGGGTCAAAAGGATATGTTTTCTTACGTTGCTTGAAGTTAGGTATTTCTATATAGATGTCAGGAATTACAACGGGGGTTACGGCATTTCGGCCAAGCCGTAACTATTTCGGCAAAGCAAAATGAATTCCATAATTTCATAATGCCGTAATGGCCATAATTTATAAAGCGGCTGCGCGACAATCAAAATAAATTCTCTAAACAATAATTCATTATGTAACACATAAAAATGTACGTTTCTTTTGGCACTTTTTTTTTAATAAAAAATATTTTTACTATTAAAGTTTATATTTTTTTAAGAAAAAAAATAAGTTAACGTCGGGATTAGTGAATTATGTAATTTTGTATACCCGGCGATTTTTCCCCATGTGAGAGATCCGAAAATAATAGCTCCGAAACCTCAAAAAATGGTGACGAAAAACTTACAGGAACTTATAAATAAGAATATCGCCCCTAATACCATTTTAACAACATGCTGTTGCTTTTTTTCAGGATCGTTGGGTAGTACAGAAATGGGGAATTGTCGTTTAGATGATTTAGGTGGAATATTTACCTGCGGTATAAGTAAAGTCTTTTTCTCGATGGCCTGGCTAAAAATTTGTACGAATTGAGAATGGATTTCTTCCCATTCTTTCATAAGTTCGTCAAGCCATGTAGTACTTAAACCGCTTTTTTAGTATACCACTACGTAATAATTCTTCGCCAATCATCCTATCCCAATTGGTTAGGGTCTTCCTTGATCTCTATTGCACTACGATAGAAGCGCATATCTCTCTCCAAGTCCTCACGGAAGCATCCTACGCGCCATCTACTTTTCTCTGCCTCAGTAGCGATCAAAATTTCTCAGGATCCTCTGGGGTTTTTATCCAGGGATCAAACCCTGTTTCATCTTTATAACTTTCATATAAAATATCACGATACTCATCTGTCAATGGACTTGGTAGACCAGTTAATTTAACGTGCCATTTGGAATAGTCATCAGTTAATATTTTTTTGCCAGAGGCAGTCACAGAGTGGCTAGATGAACACGACATGTTATCATTTTATATAGATATAAATCAATTTAAATTTTGCATTGAATATCGTAAAAAAAATATCTTTCGAGAAAGTACATTAAATTTGGGTTTGTTTTAGTGTTATACAGTTTCGATCTTTATCTTTCGGAGAAAGTGCACTTCATGCATTGCAGGTATTGTACAGATAATTACGTTGTTATTTCAACTTCATGTTTTTCACATTTAATAAAGTAGGATCCAGCTTTACATCTACCTTTTATAAGTTTACCTTACATAATGGACATAATGTCTTATCAGTGATTTTGTAATAATCGATTTTTTCACTACTAAACTCGTTATACATATTAGGATATTGCCCAATGTTTTGTCACGAAAATTAGCACGAGCAATATTTGGATTGAATGGAACTATGGATAATGGATTTGCTTTGATTTTTGAATCGGGTACTTGAAGCATAGATGATACACTTACTTTGGTTTCCAATATTTTTTTCGACACTGTCATGCCAGCTAATGCCGAGTCAGAAGAGCTAGAGGTTAATGTCTTAGCTGGAGTACTTACCTCTACATTGGTCTGATCGTTTCCCAAGGAAACGGTTTTGAAGTTATATGACTTTTTGGCACTTCATGCCGACACACGTGTGATGAATTTACCTGATCTATAATATTTTGAATTTGTGCATTGATTAATTTATAGATATCATTTGCACTGCAGGTGACATACTTTATTTTATCCATCCCAACACCATTTTTCCCAAATAACTTACAGATTTTCTTGGCTCTAAGAGTTTTAATTCGCAAGGCAACCAGTGTAATGCCAGGTAAATGCTTTAACATTTCTTTATATATTTGAGTTCTTGCAGTTTTATCTGTGACTCCTGTTTTATAACAAATTTCAATAACTTTATTTTCAAAATCATCTGAATAGCAACCCAGGACAAAATTTCTTTGTATTGCATTTTGAAACAAATAAATTAAGTTTTGTGTTGTAATTTGAGAGGATTCCGTAAGCTTGGAAATCTGTTCTAATTTTAGATTGTGTTTCCATTGTTTTATATTGTAAAAAAATACTTTTACTCCACTTACTCATGTACCTTCAGATCGCACCTGTGTGTACTGTGTTAGAGTTTATTTTATATATCTATTCATTGCGAGTAGGCAAGTGACTACATGATCCTACTGGGCTGCACAACATTTTAGGCATTATTTGCATGGTTCCAAGTTTGATTTGTATACTGACAATCTAGCCCTTACATGGTTGAAGAACCATTCGCAACCAAAAGGAAGGATTGCCTGTTGGATCTTTGAACTATTTGAGTACAATTACAAAATAATTCATAAACAAGAGTGCTTTAACACCAACGCAGACACTTTATCCTGGATCCAGTACTAAGAATAATAAAAGAAACCTGGAAACTCAGATAAATAACAGAGAACTTACGAAACCTTTCGAAATGGACACGGAAATTTACAATCAAATAATTTCAATTACACTTTTTTCCCAAACTGGACAAGCGAGCAACGACGACAATTACGACAGCAGGCAAATCATTATATTGTACAAGACAATTTATTATTCAAATGCAATAAGGATAATATCCCATTACGGGTAATATTGAAAAGCGATGTAACAAAATTACTATATAATATACATACACTGGTTGAATGAACAAAAATCGGAATCCTATTGATGGCGAAAATATGCATAAATCGGACATCCTATTTGTGAAAATTCATAAATTGGAAATTCCTATTTATAAATCAAAAAAAATCGACTGCCTATACTTAATAAATCTTAGCAAATTTAGCCATCAATCGGAATCCTATTCATGATAAAACTATCCTATTTTTTTCCATTTGACCAGTGATAGTGTGCCAAATGTAGAACATTTCGGTATAAAGGCAATAATCAACAAAACAAGAAAGCGATATTTCTGATCTATTATGGGCATAGACGTAAAGAACTACATAGAATCCTGTGATACGTGCCAACGACAGGGTAAGCTTATGAGAACCGAGAAGATACGACCTATTAAAATAGAGCAAGTTTTCGATCGACTAGGAATAGACATCGTGGGACCTTTGAAACTGACGTTCATGAAGAAAAGATACATTATAGTAGCTACAGACTATTCATGAAATGGTTGGAAGCCAGAACAATAGAAAAAACAAATGCGATGCCCGTCACATGATTCCTATATGATGAAATAATATGTCGTCACAAATGTTCACGAGAAATACTGTTAGATAGAAGAGCAGTATTCATCAACCAAGTAATAGCAAATCTAGTAAAGATAATGGAATTTCATCATAGACTTACATCTGCATATCACTCTCAAAGCAATAACCTAACAGAACAATACAACCAGACCTTATCACTGGTCGAAAATTTATAAAACCTACACCTATCTGGTACCCGATAGGTATAGGTTTTATAAATTTTCGACCAGTGTATGTAGGGCTCTGGAAAAGTGCATACAAGAAATAGCATATGATTGGAATGTGTTAATATCTCCAGCACTTTTCGCGTATCGGATTATTAGAAATAAGATTAGGGATAGTAAAGCAATACGAATTGAACCAGAAATTTAGCCAGATTTAATTTAGTCAATTGAGCCTGGAATTTAGCCACGGCGCAATCAGGTGCAATAGCTAAATTCTGGCGTAAAGGCTAAATAATAGCGCAATTCTGATTGGCTGGTGCAATTATAAAATTTATTAAATAATTATTTTTAAATTTTTAAAAATAATTAATTTTAACTTTAATTTCAAATCAATTTTACATAACTAGAAGCGATTTTCTACTATGATATTTCTATGACAGATCGAAAGATCTGGTTCTTAGATACAAGATGATATATATTTCATTTCTGTAACATTAAAATTGATCAAATTATGACTATTTTAAAACAATATATTAAAATATTAATATTAGTAAAATTAATTAATAATTTTATTTGATCAACCTTTGTCACGTGATCAAAATTGCGCCAGCCAATNTACGCTATATATACGAAGCATTCGGAGAACGCACTAGAACGGCATATTTAATATGCTATATGAACGTAGGTGGTGTTCGTAGGACGCTATAGATCGGTGCATTTTGGACGCACTAGAACGTTTATATTTAATTCCTGATGAAGGTATAACTAGGGATGGTAGGCGCAATACGAATTGAGCCAGGAATTTAGCCAATTGAGCCCAGAATTTAGCCACGGCACAATTAGGTGCAATGACTAAATTCTGGCGCAAAGGCTAAATAATGGCACAATTCTGATTGGCTGGCGCAATTATAAAATTTATTAAATAATTATTTTTAAATTTTTAAAAATAATTAATTTTAACTTTAATTTCAAATCAATTTTACATAACTAGAAGCGATTTTCTACTATGATATTTCTATGACAGATCGAAAGATCTGGTTCTTAGATACAAGATGATATATATTTCATTTCTGTAACATTAAAATTGATCAAATTATGACTATTTTAAAACAATATATTAAAATATTAATATTAGTAAAATTAATTAATAATTTTATTTGATCAACCTTTGTCACGTGATCAAAATTGCGCCAGCCAATCAGAAATTGCGCCTGAATTTAGCCAGAAAAAAATTAATTAGCCTTTAAGCTATACCTGCCGCCCAAATTCAAAATCCAAATGCCAAAATCCCAAATGCCAAAATCCCAAATCCCAAATCCCAAATTATAATTAGTATTTTTTGCCGAAATCCTAAATCCCAAATACTAGTAATTTGTGCATTTTGGCGTCCCAAATCCCAAATTATTTGGGATTTGGGCAACACGTATACTTTAAGCCGGAATTTAGCCAGTGCAATTTAATTAACCTTTGAGCCAGAATTTAGTCAGAATTTAACTGGCGCAAAATTAATTAACCAAAGGTATAATTATTAAGCCAGCCTTGATATCAATTGAACCTTCCACCCTTAAATAGGATAATAAAGTACGAATCCTTTTACCTACTCTATAATTGTACGCCCATATTGCCCATAGAGCTTGATATAGTAACATGACCAATCACAGAAATTAACGAAAAACAGTACGAGGACTTAATCAATAGAAAAATTAGTAAAATGGTAGGAGTATTTGTAAACAACAAGATTAAAGCATCCAAAAACATAAAAAATGCTCAAGCACGACAAAAGAGAGTTTACGATAAAAGAACCTGTATTATGATGTACAAAAGTAACGATATGATACTAGAATATCAATCAGATTTACAAAACATTCATGGCAACAAGTTTCGGAACAAATGGATAGGATCCTTCTACATTCATCAAGTTTTGAAAAATGGATTATACATATTAAGGACTAGTAACGGAGAAGTATTAAACCATCGATCTGTATACAAAAATCATTTAAGGTCTCACAAATAAAAGGTTTTATCTCACGTAGAATAACAGAGAACAATAACCGTGCATGAAAAGTAAGGATAAAATGTGACATTTTCTGAAATATGATTAAGAACATTTAATATGGCCCACCTACAAATCTCTGAAAGCTTTTGTAAATGAGTCAAAAGATTACGTGAAGAGTTATTAAAAATGTTGAAAGGTGTATAGCTTATATTAAATGATACAGGAGTATATCTAATAATAGAAGGTTGTGCAATAAACTTAGGAGAACCTGCGAACAATGAAGTAATGCAACAAAAAACAACATGTTACTCCTATATGTCCTGGATATAATAGTCGTACTTGAAGAAGTGTAAAATTTTACAAAAGCAGTGTTTGACTACGATATAATATGGTTGTTCTCTATAGTTACAGATCCAGATAATCTTAACAGACAACAGGTAAATGCTGTCGCAGGTGTACTTTCATACTTCCCACTTACGGTTCTTTTAAGGAGTTTATAGTCCTTCCCGTTAGGTATAAGACTTTCAGTTTGGTTATCTCTTTACTTTTAGAAGGCACCAGTTAGTTTTTAGTTAGAACTAACAAACTAATTATTCTTCCAAGTCATTATAACTTCGTTACTTCCATTAACAATTTCATTGTTAATAATTACTTTTATTAATAACTTCATTTATTAATAACTTCCTTTAATAATAAATCTCTTTATTATTAAACTTAGAACTTCCTTTATTACGAACTTCCTTTATAGATAACTTCCTTATAATTCATACTTTAGATACTTTCATCTTTTATTAAAGATATCATCTTTAATTCATTAGTACTTTCTTTATTAAATAACTTTAATAAACATTATATCAAATAAATACGATAATAAATCTCTTTAATTATTTTTATTTAATATTTATTAATATTTTATTTAATGGTCACTTCTTAATAATACAATTATATTTTTATAATTATAATATTATCTTCCAACTTCCTTGAACTTAAAGTTCTGAACTAAAAACTAAACTGCTAAAAAGCTGAAGGAACCAAGTCAAATAAGTTCCCTTTTTATAATCAAATACATTACTGTGCCATTACTGTGCATTATTACTATTGGTTAATATATTTATCATATAACTTACTAAATATAGAATATATGTTATACTAATAATTAATACTAATAAATACTATGTAATAATAATTAATGCTAAGTAATACTAATTAATGATAATTAATAATAGTTATATAATATTTGTGTAACTATGTCACGTGAACATGTGACTTGTGTTACTTATATTTTGTGTAACTAAACTATTTGACTTCTTATTTATATGTTAATAAATATTATTAATTATTACTAATCGTTATTAATAAAATTACTATTTTGATATTTATATTTCCATTTGTTAAATAATTATTTCTAATAAAATACAGGGTTAAATAATATAATGATTATATGTTTTGGTATATTTTTGTTATGGTAATTCTATCCGGTAACAACGCTTATAGAAGGCTCAGAGAGTATATCTCTGTTTTTCAAGAAACACATATGGCTATGTCGATAAGCACGAGTTACAAAAGTATTCTCATCAGAACGGATCACAAATGTACCAGATAACGCAAAGATTAAGATCTCTCACACAAGCAGTCAGAATGCTACGACCGAAAAATTTTCAACTGGTCATACTTAATTAGATCTATAAACTTTCAAAATAAGAGTACAAAAAATTGTTGAAAATTTACGGCGAAATGCATTTGCAGTTAATGAATGATTTATGGAGTATGAATATGGAGTTGTAGGAGCTCCCCTTGAAAGAGAAAATGTTTAGGGGTGCATGAATTCCACATGGGATGTGTACAGAATTTCGAAATGTTACAAAGGTCACAGGAAATGACAATAAGATGACAATGTTATCAGGATTATACATGTTTCCAAAATTGATTTTAGATTTTTGAGATATTTCGACTTTTTGAAATTTATGCAGAATTTATTCTATATATAGAAATAAAAAAAAGTACCTAGTTATATGTATTTTTAATCAAGAAATTTATCTGGGTGATCAAAAAAATTCAGATTTTAAATAAAATAATTTCGTCTTTTATAAAAAACTATTTCAACTTTTTTCTCCAAAATTGCAATTTTAGGATCCTAAAATTGATTTTGGATTTTTGAGGTATTTTGTCTTTTTGAGATTTATACAAAATCTATTCTATATATGGAAGTAAAAAAATTATCTAATTATATGTATTTTTAATTAAAGAATTTATTTGGGTAATTAAAAAATTTCAAGTTTTAAGTAAAATAATTTCATTTTTTATGAAAAACTATTTCAACTTTTTTTTTCAAAATTGCAATTTCGGGATCCTAAAATAATTTAACGTGCAAGTATAATTAAGATTATACATGTTCTCAAAATTGATTTTGAATTTTTGAAGTATTTCGACTTTTTGAGATTTATGCAGAATCTATTCTATATATGGAAGTAAAAAAAGTACCCAGTTATGTATATCTTCAATCAAAGAATAAATCTGGGTGGTCAAAAAATTTTGAGTTTTAAATAAAATAATTTCATCTTCTATGAAAAACTATTTTGACTTTTTTCTCCAAAATACCAATTTCGGAGTCCCAAAATAATTTTGCGTACAAGTATAATCAAGATAAGTATGTTACTATCTAAATGACAAATTATTCATCTTTGTATGAAGTATTTCATCCTTGTACGTTATCTATCATCCTTATGTGTCATCTCTAAAAATAGAAAAGACGTATTTAGATGTGACAACAAAAGGATAAAAGAAAACAAGTTCAAAAATGTATAAAATAACTGGTAATTTAGGATGAAAAAAAGATTGACTTTAATTACAATTTTTATAATTTTTAATTTCTTTTGGCATATTTCGAATAATTACGAAAATCTTTTACTTAATCTGTAATAATAAAAATAATAATCTTTTGATATATATTTTTATAATAAAATTAATAATAAAGATAGAAATATATTGTAACGATTTAGCAGCAGAGATAAGACACGCCAAAATAATGATATATTTTTGTTGTTATACCTAAGAGTAGAAGGCTCAATTGATATGAAGGCTGGCTCAATAATTGCACCTTTGGCTAATTAATTTTACACCAGCTAAATTCTGACTAAATTCTGACTCAAAGGCTAATTAAATTGCGCTGGCTAAATTCTGGCTCAAAGGCTAATTAATTTTTTTCTGGCTAAATTCAGGCGCAATTTTGGTCACGTGACAAAAGGTTGATCAGATAAAATTTTTAATTAATTTTACCAATATTAATATTTTAATATATTGTTTTAAAATAGCTATAATTTGGTCAATTTTAATGTTACAGAAATGAAATATATATTATCTTGTAGCTAAGAACCAGATCTTTCGATTTGTCATTGAAATATTATAGTAGAAAATCGCTCCTAGTCATGTAAAATTGATTTGAAATTAAAGCTAAAATTAATTATTTTTAAAAATTTAAAAATAATTATTTAATAAATTTTATAATTGCGCCAGCCAATCAGAATTGTGCCATTATTTAGCCTTTGCGCCAGAATTTAGTCATTGCACCTAATTGTGCCGTGGCTAAATTCTGGGCTCAATTGGCTAAATTCCTGGCTCAATTCGTATTGCGCCTACCATCCCTAGTTATACCTTCATCAGGAATTAAATATAAACGTTCTAGTGCGTCNGACTCAAAGGCTAATTAAATTGCGCTGGCTAAATTCTGGCTCAAAGGCTAATTAATTTTTTTCTGGCTAAATTCAGGCGCAATTTTGGTCACGTGACAAAAGGTTGATCAGATAAAATTTTTAATTAATTTTACCAATATTAATATTTTAATATATTGTTTTAAAATAGCTATAATTTGGTCAATTTTAATGTTACAGAAATGAAATATATATTATCTTGTAGCTAAGAACCAGATCTTTCGATTTGTCATTGAAATATTATAGTAGAAAATCGCTCCTAGTCATGTAAAATTGATTTGAAATTAAAGCTAAAATTAATTATTTTTAAAAATTTAAAAATAATTATTTAATAAATTTTATAATTGCGCCAGCCAATCAGAATTGTGCCATTATTTAGCCTTTGCGCCAGAATTTAGTCATTGCACCTAATTGTGCCGTGGCTAAATTCTGGGCTCAATTGGCTAAATTCCTGGCTCAATTCGTATTGCGCCTACCATCCCTAGTTATACCTTCATCAGGAATTAAATATAAACGTTCTAGTGCGTCCAAAATGCACCGATCTATAGCGTCCTACGAACACCACCTACGTTCATATAGCATATTAAATATGCCGTTCTAGTGCGTTCTCCGAATGCTTCGTATATATAGCGTACTAGAACGCACCGTTCTAGTGCGTTCTCTGAACGTTTCGTATATATAGCGTACTAGAACGTACTGTTCTAGTGCATTCTCCGAATGTTTCGTATATATAGCATACTAGAACGCACCGTTCTAGTGCGTTCTCCAGACGTTTTGTATATATAGCGTCCTAGAACGCCTCTATATAATTCCGGATGTTTACAATAAGTTTAATAATTTTGGCATACTCCGTAATAATTTGATATTTTGAATATTTTTATTTCATAATAACGGTGATACTGGTGAAAAATGGTTAACAGCCCGTAATACCTCTATTACTAATTTTGTAATTTCTTAAATAAAGTTACTGAATAAAGTCTGAAACTAAAATTTGAAAGTTTACGTACATCAGGAATTATATAGAGGCGTTCTACAACGTTCTACAAACGATACATATTAATAACGTTCTAGATCGATCCGTTTTATTGCGTATTTCGAACGTTACGTTCTAGAACGAT
>PQFF01000495.1:0-20567 GCA_003547095.1 Diversispora epigaea | reverse complement strand
TATAAAATGGCGATATATAACGTTATATATACGCTGTTCATAAAACGTATAACAAACGGAACGTATTTATAACGTACTAGAACGTTACGTTCTAGTATGTAGGTGTCGTTCTAGAACGCTATAAATACGTTCCGTTCGTTATACGTTGTAGAACGCTATATAAAAATTACTGATGTAGTGAGCTGTAAAAAGATACTTTTACTCCACTTACTCACGTACCTTCAGATCGCACCTGTATGTATTGTATTAAAATTTATTTTATATATCTATTTGTTGCAAGTAGGCAAGTGACTGCTTGATTCTATTGACAGATAGTGGACATTACAAAATATTGCATACAAGAGTATATTAAATTAGTACAAAAAGGGGTGTAACGAGAATTTGATTTAGTGGGACTAATTGGCAGACCGTCACAATATAAAATGCAAAAAGTTAATTCACATGAAAAAAATATTAGTGTGTCTATAAAATAGTATTGTTTTATAAAAAAAAATCACTTTATTAATTATAAAAAATCGAAAAGAACATTATATACAAAAAATACATATAAAAAATAGATTAATCTGGATTATACTTGCACATAAAATTATTTTGAGATCCCGAAATTGCAATTTTAGAAAAAAAAGTCGAAATAGTTTTTCATAAAAGACGAAATTATTTTACTTAAAACCCGAAATTTTTTAACTACCCAAATTTATTCTTTGATTGAATACTTTTTTACTTCCATATATAGAATGGATTCTGCATAAATCTTAAAAAGTTAAAATATTTCAAAAATCCAAAATCAATTTTGAGAACATGTATAATCTGGACAATGTACGAGATATCCTATACATAAAGATAGATCATTGTTATTGTTGTTATTGTCATTATCACCACTGCTATTATCATAATTATTATCTTTGAAAAAATTAAAATTATTATATAATGATTGTCATGATGGCTGTGATTATAATAATTGTTGTTGTTGTTATTGATGTTATTGCTATTGCTGGTGGTGATGATATTGTTGTATTATTATTATCGTTACTATTATTATTATTATCGTTGTTATTATTACATCAGGAAATTTTTTCAAATATAATAATATTTTGTAATTTTAATATGGTATTAAATTTCTATAATTTTTTACATAATATTATGGAAATTTTCAGAAATTTTTAAAAATTATTAAAATATTAAAATTTTATAATATTATAAGTAGTAATTTTAACATATTAAAAAAATTTTAAAATTTTTATAATTTTTATGAAAATATTTGTTCAAAAATTTAATACAGTCACACTTTTCTAAATGTATATTATCAGGACTATAGTGCAAATTTGACAAAAATATATATTTAAAAGAGTTATATAATAAATGTATAAGTCCTATAAAAAAAATCAAAAAAACATATGCATTTAGAGGAATTTTATATAGTGTATGTATTTAGGTGATATATATTTAGAAGAGTGTAACTGTATTTTAAAAAATTTTTGAAAATTTTTAAAAGTTTATAATATTCTGTAATTTTAACACAATGTTAAATTTCTATAATTCTTATATTTTATTATGAAAATTTTTGTAATTTTTATAAAATATTTGTTTAAAAATTTTTGAAAATTTAATATTATAAAAGATTATAACATTTCAAAAATTTTCAAAATTTAATAATAAATATTATATTAGGAAAAATTTTAAAACATAAAATTACAGAAATTTATAAGACTTATAAAAATTTTCATCTAAAAAAATTCTATTTTTTTAATTTTAACTGTTATTTATAAGATAGAGAACAATTTTCTACTAAGATATTTTTATGACAAATCAAAAGTTTTAATTTTTAACCATAAAATAATATATATTTTATTCTTATAATATTACATCAGAAAATTTTAATAGGCGTAAATTTATGGAAATTTAACATGACATAAATTTCCGTCATATTACGGGACCTATAGAAATTTTCGAAAATATGACGGAATACTGACGTTAATATAAATTTTCGAAAATTTATTGTGTAATAAAATTTCGAAAATTTTTGGTATAATAAATTTCTGTAATTTAGATATTTCAAAATATTTTCAAAGCTTTTCGAAATAATTTGCTTGTTTTCGTTTCATTTCATTTTATTTTTTCAAAATTTTATATTTTCACAATAAACGTTTATTTTTATTTATTATTATTTATTATAAAAGATTTATTTTTATTTATTATTATTTATTATAAAATAAATGAAAAATTTATATACAAATAAAGAAAAAAATTATTCTTCATTATTATCATTATTGCTACTTTTGTTATTTGATTCATCTTCACTTTCATTACTTTCATTTTCACTTTCATTTTCACTTTCATTCTCATTTTCACTTTCGAATATTTCCTTATAATTTCTTTTTCTTCCACACGTTTTCAGATTTTGCTTAATGGGGAAAATTCTATTTCACCATTATTACTTACATCTGACGCAGATTCAGACACACTTTTCTGCTTCAAAGGTATAGTACGAGTTTCTTCGTTTTTTAATAAATTTTCATTTACATCTGACACAAGTTCGGGCACACTTTTCTGTTTCGAAGGTACAGTATGAGTTTTTCTGTTTTGTAATAAATTTTCATTATTCAAAGTTGGAGTAGATTCAGACGTATTTTTTCATTTTTTTTTGTGGTTGTTTTGGAAAAGAGGAAGATAGTGGAGGAGAATTTTCAGGTTTGAATTCAGATTTAGATTCGATTTCAAATGTTTTTTTATTTTTTATTTTTTCCTATTTTTATTAAGTTTTTAACAAATTTTCAGAATATTTTCACAAGTGAAGTTGCAAAACTTACAATATTAATTGATAAAGGATATTTTATAATATCCTCTGAAATTTTTATATTGTCATTTGTTGGGTCTAATATTGTTTGGACAATTGATATTGCCCAAGCTAAGGGTGAAAAGTTTAATTGATATTAAGGCTGACTCAATAATTGCACCTTTGGCTAATTAATTTTGCGCCAGCTAAATTCTGACTAAATTCTGGCTCAAAGGCTAATTAATTTTTTTCTGGCTAAATTCAGGTGCAATTTCTGATTGGCTGGTGCAATTTTGATTATGTGACAAAAAGTTGATCAAATAAAATCATTAATTAATTTTACCGATATTAATATTTTAATATATTATTTTAAAATAGCTATAATTTGATCAATTTTAATGTTACTTACTAGTTTATCAAAAAAAAATTTTAATGTTATAGAAATGAAATATACAGTCAGACCTCTCTATAATCACACCATCGGGATCATAGTGCCTTTTTTTAAAAATGTGCTTATATAGAGGTTGTGCTTATATAGAGGTTTTTTTTCTATATGTTCATAGTAACTGGTTTTAAAATAGGTGTGCTTATAAAGAGAATTTTTATATGATGTGCTTATAGGGGAGGTGACTATAGAGAGGTCTGACTGTATATTATTTTGTAGTTAAGAACCAGATCTTTTGATCTGTCATAGGAATATTATAGTAGAAAATCACCCCTAGTTATATAAAATTGATTTGAAATTAAAGCTAAAATTAATTATTTTTAAANGCGCCAGCTAAATTCTGACTAAATTCTGGCTCAAAGGCTAATTAATTTTTTTCTGGCTAAATTCAGGTGCAATTTCTGATTGGCTGGTGCAATTTTGATTATGTGACAAAAAGTTGATCAAATAAAATCATTAATTAATTTTACCGATATTAATATTTTAATATATTATTTTAAAATAGCTATAATTTGATCAATTTTAATGTTACTTACTAGTTTATCAAAAAAAAATTTTAATGTTATAGAAATGAAATATACAGTCAGACCTCTCTATAATCACACCATCGGGATCATAGTGCCTTTTTTTAAAAATGTGCTTATATAGAGGTTGTGCTTATATAGAGGTTTTTTTTCTATATGTTCATAGTAACTGGTTTTAAAATAGGTGTGCTTATAAAGAGAATTTTTATATGATGTGCTTATAGGGGAGGTGACTATAGAGAGGTCTGACTGTATATTATTTTGTAGTTAAGAACCAGATCTTTTGATCTGTCATAGGAATATTATAGTAGAAAATCACCCCTAGTTATATAAAATTGATTTGAAATTAAAGCTAAAATTAATTATTTTTAAATAATTATTTAATAAATTTTATAATTGTGCCAGTCAATCAGAATTGCGCCATTATTTAACCTTTGCACCAGAATTTAACCATTGCGCCGTGACTATACTTGCACGCAAAATTATTTTGGGGCCCCGAAATTGCAATTTTGGGGAAAAAAGTCGAAATAGTTTTTCATAGAAGACAAAATTATTTTACTTAAAACCCGAAATTTTTTGATCACCCAGATATGTTCTTTGATTAAAGATACATATAACTGGGTACTTTTTTTACTTCTATATATAGAATAGATTCTGCATAAATCTTAAAAAGTCGAAATACCTCAAAAATCCAAAATCAATTTTGGGAATATGTATAGCTGTGACTAAATTCTGGGCTCAATTGGCTAAATTAAATCTGACTAAATTCTTAGCTCAATTTGTATTGCGTCTACCATCTCTAACCCAAGCAACATGTTATTCAGGTGATTTCAGAATTGAGAACCATACTTTTTCTAGAATTGCCTCCATATAAGTCAGATTCCTGAAGAAATCTGATTTATCAAAAATTTTTTTGTAACAACTTTTGGTGCTGGGGAGTTGCTTCCAATTTAGAATTTTTTAAGATTTTACGTTAGATTTTATTGGGTGAAGTTGGTTTCCAAAAACATCATACATGACAGTTTTTATTTTACCACACAATGTATCTCGTTGACTACGTATCTTATTACTTAACAATATTTAATTATTAAAAAATGAAATAAATTTCAGAATATTTTGGAATATTTCAAATATTTCAAATTTCATACCTTTGATTGAATTTTTGATTCATAATATACATTCTATTTCTGATCAAACGAATTATAAACGTCTTCATGAAATTGTTGAATGTAAGCTTCACAGCTTTCTTTAAATTCTTAAGAACTGGGATATAAATTTAATTTTAATATCACTTCGGTCGCGTTTACAATTATATCCTATTTTATAAAATTTTATTAATAATTATAAAACTTCGAATTTCATTAAAAAGTAATAATTTACCTCCATAAATTCTTTATCATTCGTTAGCAAGCATATTTTATTTTTAATTTTTTTAATATCCGTTTCTATACCACTTTGACCTTTTTTCATACAGTGCGGAACCTCTATAACCGGTCAAAAATTTTGCTATTTTTAAATGTATGTTACACCTGCCAAAAGAAGTAAATAAAAATTTTAACCGTTAATTTCGATAAATCATATCAAAAGCTACAGAAATTATCGGTTTTGATCAAAAAATTTTAAGATTTGCCGGTGTTACATAGATTTGAAATTTACACGTTTTACTATAAAAAATAAAAATTGCAAATAATAAATTTTGTGTGACTTTCTAAAAATATTACCATTTTGTAGTGTTTATGTTGCCCAATCATTTTAGCTTAGAAATGCATGTATAGATTATTATAAAAATTTTGAGTTGCATTATGTCTTCGCGCAAAAAATTAGCTGCAAAAAAGAGAGCAAAAAATCAAATTCGCAATGTAAATACAGGTCAATTTATAGAGCAATATTCAACAAGTGATGATGAATATACATTATCAAGTGATGGTTATTCAACAGATAGTTCATATGAAAGTTATTATGCCCAAAGAATATTAAAACTTGGGGATATAGTTTTTAATTTAACAGAGATTGATGAAAAAAAGAAAGCACCATATGTTGGAAATTCTACTGCAACGTATTATCGAAAATATGGACCATCTGGTACATTTACAAAAGCAGCTAAAGGTTCATTATCAATTAACCAATATTTTACAGCAAATATTACCAATAATTCACAAGAAGTTTCAATTGATGAAATAGAAACTAATACAGAATCAACAAATGATATATTGCAAGTGGAAAATTCTGAAAGTTTGCAAGAAGGAATAATGGATATTGATACTGAAGATATTTTACAATTAGAAGATTCTGAAAGTTCACAAGAAGAAGAAACAGATATTAATGATAATGATATTGAAAATATTTTTTCACAAAAAATAAAAGATTTAGAATTAATTCTTCAAGATAAAAACAAGTTTACTGTATATGAATATTTAAAGTATCGTTCAATTTATGAATTTTTAATTAATTGGAAAAAAAAATATATGTCTCGTGATGATGCTGCATTTAATGCTGCACAAAAAGTTTTTGATAAAGGGGTATATTGCGCAAGAACAATCAAAAAATGGACTAAATACTGGCTTGAAAATAAAACAATACCAATATCAATACAAGGTTGCCATCAAAAAACAAAATCATTCATTGATGATGAAGATATTATTAATGACAGTCTTACTTTTATTCGACAAAACAGTGGAAAAATAACACCAAAAAATTTTCAACAATTTATTAATTTAAAATTTCTTTCAAAAATAGAGGGGAAAANTTGACGGTCATGAAAGAGATGATGTATTGAAATATCGTGAAAAATTTTTAAAAGAAATGAAAGAATTGGAACAATTTATGCCAACATTTATTGGAAATGAAATGACACAACTTAATCCAGAAATTCCTTCAAATCAAAAATTACATATATTTATCACACATGATGAATGTTTATTTTATGCAAATGATGATCGTCCGATAGTATGGGCACCAATTGGAGAACCTCCATTAAGAAAAAAAGGTCATGGCAAATCAATTATGGTTAGTGATTTTTTACTTGAAACAATTGGCAGATTAAAATTAACTCCTGAGCAATCCTTATTAAATCCAAATATACCAGTTGAAGCACGTAAATTTTTAAAACCTGGAAAAAATGAAGAAGGTTGGTGGACAGCAGAACATTTGATTGATCAAGTTATCAATTATGCAATTCCTATTTTTGAAACTATTTATCCAAATGCAATTGCTGTAATGGCATTTGATAATAGTACCAATCATGGTGCAATGCCAGAAGATGGTTTAAATGCTACAAAAATGAATGTTAATCCTGCAGGAAAACAGCCACGAATGCATTCAACATTTTTTGGAACAGACAATATATCACAATCAATGGTTTTTCCATCAGATCATCCACAATATCCAAATAAAGCTAAAGGTATGCGACAAATTCTAATAGAAAGAGGATTATGGAAAGAAGGATTAAAAGGTGAATGTAAATTATGTAAGGGAAAAGAAAAAAAAATAGATTCTCAAAGAATTGATTGTTGCATGCGTCGAATTTTATCATTACAACCAGATTTTATTTCTCAAAAATCTAGATTACAAATTGAAATAGAAAAAAGAGGTCATAAATGTATTTTTTATCCTAAATTCCACTGTGAACTGAATTTTATAGAAATGTATTGGGGTGCAGCAAAACATTACACTAGAGAACATTGTAATTATACTTGGGTAGGATTGCAAAGAATTGTTCCTGAGGCTTTGGATTCAGTTCCTTTAATTACAATTCGTCGTTTTGCACAAAAATCTTGGCGTTATATGGATATATATAGGAAGGGAATTACTGGTAAAATGGCAGAATTTGCAGCAAAAAAGTATAAATCTCATAGAAGAGTTCCTGATAACATTTACAATGAACTTGAATCAGTTATTATTAAATAAATAAATATTAGATCACTATTTCGATCATTTTGATTATTGCTAAATCTATTTTTTAATTGGTTTATATATAAAACACGTGATTTTTACTAACCAGGAAAATTGAGAATTTTTTTTTATTCCATAAATCGATTCTATTATATGAGAAGAGTCTAATTTTTCTTACCCCAGTTAAATCCAATCACTAGATCAAGTTTTATTTAAGATTTTATAGGTTCCTATTATAGAGGTTCCGCACTGTATCTGAAAAATCTGTTTCGAGCTTATTTAGTTTTTCGTAAATTTTTAGAATTATTACTCTATTATCTGTATTTTTAAATAACATGTTAAATTAAACCATATACATTCTTAAACACTTTTATTATAATTTTATTACCATCATTACTTTTTAATATATCGTTATTTTTTGCAGCTCGTCAAGAAAAACTTGTAGAAGGTCAAGAAGAACTTATGGAAGGTCACGAAAAACTTACAGAAGGTTACGAAGTTTTTTTATAGGTACCTGAAATAAAAGTACTGAAACTCATTAAGAAAATATATATTTCTTATAGTTCAAATTGAGAAAATATGTATTTCTTAAAGTTCAAATTGAGAAAATATATATTTCTTATAGTTCAAATTGACTAAATACTGGAATAAAAACTATTATATTTACTATATTTACAGAGGAATATAAATATGTTAAAAATATTATACACTTTCGCAATTTTACATCCATTTTAGTTCTGGTTAAAGTATGAAAGACTTAGGAGTATAAAAATATAGACGAAAAAAATTGACTATAAAACTTAGAAGTATAAAAATATAGACAAAAAAAACTTTTGCAATTTTACGTCCATTTTAGTTCTGGCTAAAGTATGTGAGACTTAGGAGTATAAAAATATAGACGACTGAATATAAAGGATGTATATACCGTTCATAAACATAATACAAATAATATATATTTATAGTATACTAAAATATTATGTTCTAATACATAGGTGTCATTCTAGAATGTAATACGAACGTTTCGTTCATATAATGTTATAAAACGTTATATAAAAATTATTAATATAAATAGGTTATAATAATTAAGTCTACTAAAATTTGTTGGAAAAAATATATATCCCAATTATAACGAATTTAAAAAATTTGTTAAATTTTTTCTAAGAAAATTTAATAATAAATTTTTTTTTACTTTGGATAATAAATTAAAATCATATTTTGAAAAAAAAATTCAAAAACTTGTAAGTAAAATTTATAAATTAATATTTTGAAAAGTTTTGTAATTAATTTTTTAAAAATTTATAATTATTAAAAAAAATTTCATTCTCTTAGAAATACCTTGTATGCATGAATAAAAACAGCAATTTTTGAAAATTTCAACAAAATGTTACCTCTCATTAATAATGTAGTAAAAGCATTTAAAATTATAACATGGAAAGGAAAATTTACTGTTTCAAATTGTTTTCGTAAATTATTTAAAAAAATTGAAAACAACAAAAATGACATATAAGGTAGAGGAGGGTATTATGACGCAGGTAGGTAATGTGGCGCGTTATATAATAATACATATAAAACATCATATAATGCGTCATATTACCTACCTGCGTCATAATACCATCCCCTACCTTATATAACAAAAATAATTAAAAATATTTGGTTTAAGAAAAAAAATATATCAAATTTTCAAATTGTCTAGGCAATTTTTATTTTGGAAATTTTTTTCAACCCAAAAAATAAAGTTATTAAAATGTTAAAAAAAATTATACAATCGGCTTTTGCAAGAAATTTAGTAAGTAAATTTTATATTACACCGGATTTTTAAAATTTTTGAAAACTAATAAAGTTTTAAAAAATAAAGAAAAATTGAAAATAAAGAAGGTTTTGAATTCGAATCAGACTTATTTCCAACTTCCCAAAAACCAGTATTTTCTGAAAGACAGGAAGATTTCAAAAGACAGATAGAATTCAAAAGAAACAAAAGGAAAAAAAAAAGTATTGAAGTTAAAATTTTACAAAAAAATCTTAAAAAATCTAAAAGAAAAAAAGAAAATAATAAATATGAAGAAGGTAGAAAAAATGATTAATATAAAGGTGAAGAAGATGACAAAGATAAAAAAAGTGAAGATGACAAAGATGATAAAGATAAAAAAGGTAAAGATGAAGAATATCATAATGAAATAATAAATATAGAAAGTGAAGATTAAGTAAAATAAAAAATATAATTTTAAATATTTGGAAATTTTTGTATTAATGTAAATAAAATAATAACAATAATAATAAAATAATAATAGTAATATTTGAAAAATAATAAAAAATTTTATAAATTTTGAAAACTTTACAGAAAAATTTGCAAAAACTTTGTAAAAAATTGTGAAAATTTTTTGCACAAATTTTCGAAGGTGTTGGAAATTTGCAAAAATTTTTGCCTATTAAAATTTCCTGATGTACTTCAAGGCTTATGAGTCTACTTTAAGACTTGCAAACCTACTTCAAGACTCATGAACCTACTATAAAGCTTATGAGCCTACTTAGGCTTGGTTCAACTTATAAGGAGCTTTATGTCTATTCATAATTTAACTTGAAAAGATTCTTTAGCAAGTCAAGTTATCAGTAATAAATCAAAACTTGTGAAACAATTATCTATGAATATAAAAAAGGCATTTAAGATATATATTTATTGCAGAACAAGTCCAAAAGGCACCACTACATGACATGGACTAAGTCCTATTTTTAACTGTATATTATTTTGCAATCACAAAGTGAATTTATGTAACTGTAATAATGGAGTTAGTATCTTTGTCACATATTTCTGATATTAGAAACCAGCTTGACAAATGAAACCTACTCTTATACTGAGAATCAAAGAAATGTGTGAAAAATTTGTAGCAAACTTTGTTATTCGCAATTATCAGAATATTGTACCAGAAAAATTAATCTTGGATAGAATCAGGAGAAAAATTATCAGATACTGTAAAGGGGTGTTTGCTCTTTTGGAAGATATTTGAATTAATCCTGTGTTTAATTCTGATCTTGCGAAATTGTTAAATGAAGGAACCTATCAATCAACAGTTATTTTTTTATTGATTCGGACAATATTAAAAAATCTACCTTTTAGGTTATCTTCATTTATCAGTACATTAGAGTGTCAAAGTATTGCTAGTGCTAACAGAAAAGGAAAAATAGGAAGAATATCTTGATGTTTTCTTTGAGATTATGTATCTTGAATATTCTCGATTATATTGCACTATCAAAGCCATTAAACCAGAAAAAGAACAATTCGGAATAATTGGTATACAGGCAAAAGGAAATATGTTACATTTAAATGTTCTCGTCGGGGATAGATATTATAATATACAATCTGCTGAAATCCTTGTATGAGTATCAGATGCAAATATTGAAACTAACTTTATAGAAACTTTATTGCTTTTACATAACATATTAATTACAAATATATCCCTTTATGTCACGGTTCAATACCATCATCTCGGAGATTAGTGGAAGAAAGTACCACAGTTAAAACCCCACTACGAGATAATTAGATATAGATTTTTATTTATTATGTATTTTATCCTGTATTTTTATTAATAAAAATTTTCAGTTAGAGGAATGAACAATGCATCATGTGTTATTTTCGTGTAATATTAATTTTTTCTTGGCAAAAGTGATTGGCGTTACAAATTGTAACGCATACGTGATTTTATTTCAAAAATCCAAGTAAATCAAGTCCAAAAAAATACAACACGAATTCTTTCATAGCGAAAATCCCAATAATTTAATGAAGCACGAGATCAACTCAAAATTGTGTTCAAGAAACTATGTTGTTATATATTTATATTCGTTTTGCCAAAAAAATAAAATAAAACACTATTTGTTTTTAAACTTAGTATATAAATTACTGGATTCGCTGGCTAAAGATTGTTTTTTAGGTGTAAAATAAGTTTCCCGAATATAATTAATTTTGTAGTGATTCGGTTTCATAATATCTTCGGAATATAGAAGTTTGGCAATCGAATTTTTTCTTGAATTCTGGGACAAAAATTTTGCTTTTCTAATGACTTGCACCTATTTTCCATTGAGTGTAAGTATTTTTATAATCACGGAATGCGGAACTTTAGATTTACCTACCTTAAAGTAATACAAAACTTCTAGTGTCTGTCTTAAAACATCAATACTACAAATTTGAGCGGGAAACTCAAAGGCTGGTCCATCAAATCCAAAATAAAGTCCTTCGTCCAGTAGATCAACTCCAATTAGTTGCCCTTCCAGAGCTAAAGTATATAATAATTAGAGATGTGAAAGCGATGAATTATAAGAAACGCGTATAATGTATGACATTCAATGTGATCTTACCTGCCAGCTGTAATCCAAAAATTGTTGTATTTTCTAACGCTTCACTTGGAAGATCGTTTTTAAGATATTTGTTAAGTATGCACTTGTTAGTTCTAAAAGATTTACTTCGATCTTTTAGAATTTTCATCATTGTAGCTTTTTGGGCACATTCAGAATGGCTCAACTCTTTTGTGCCATCCTCAGTTCTTATACAGAGGTCTATTTTTCTTTTTGAGTTATTTGTCACTTGTGAAACAGTCTCTCCCCTAAAAAATTTATAAATGAATCTGTTAGTCCGCAATTGACAATTACTTCAAAATTAATAAAATACTTACCACATGAGCCTTACAAGGCTTTGACAATCGGAAAATATTATTTCCAATATAGGATCCACCATTTTTATCACATATTGTATTTCTGTGTGTTTTTGTGGTTTTCCATTCTTTCTTACAAATAAATATGGATTTTCTAAGAACAAATCCAAGCTGTTAAATAAAGGTTAAACTTGATTAGTAAATAGCGAGACAAAAAAAAGCCAAAGTAATTTTAAGAAAGTAATAACATACACATAGAAATAAACTTTTAAAATTTGTCTAAACTTAGTATCGGTGGGTCGATCAATCATTTTTTCCAATAATAATTTTCTTGCCCCCAAACAATCATGCGAAGTACAAAACTGAACATAGTGAAAGATGTAAAAGAGTTAGTACCATTCATAATATGATGGTTTTCAAAAGAGTAGTATAACCTATATACATTTTCAACTTTCGTGATAAACTCTAATATCTCGCCAGAAAACTCTTCAACTGTTACATTAATTTTTGATAGCGCTTTGGTCTTTAATGGGATCCAATCATCATTAAACCAAGAGTGCATACCTCCTTTGAATTCTGAGGAAAGATCTATGATAGATGACAGTCCCAACCTATACGTACGATTATAAAGTGATTAGTAAATTACAAAAAACCCATCAATAATAGTATTGTTATTATGATTACCATATAATGCTCATTATCTTCGAATCCACTTTTTCGGATTGTTTCATTTCTTCAATCGCTCTTTTAGTCATTATTATAAGCCGATCTCGTACGCTTTCATTATCGTTTAGTTTCCAATTATAATTTTTGCTATTGGTTTTTGAACCAATAAAAGAACTAAATGATACGTCTGCCAGTTCAACCGTGTCTTCATCATCTTCATCAGAACTGTCCTGTGAAGAATTTTCTTCATCTTCACCCTCATAGACGGATGATATCCCGGAATTTAATCCGTCCTGTGAATCCCGTAAAAATTTTAGATTAACACAGAGACAGTAATTTTTTTAATCAGTCTTTTTATTGCTTACATTTTGTTCCCATGGATAATCCGAATCTGATTCATAAGTAAATGAAATGCTTTCGGCATGCCCGATTGAAGGTACAAGCTTTTTTTTGTCGTTGTTGTCGTCCAAAGCCTAATGATTAAAAAAAAGAATTTACTGCGCACGATGAGATGAAAACACAATAGAAAATAATTCTACCTTGTTTTTTGGAGATCGGAGTGGTTCACTATCTAATTTCTCAAATGAACGTTTTCTTTTTAATAGAAGGTTGCTTTCAATAATGTGCTCGTCTAATACATTAGATTTTATTTGACAAGCTTCTTGATCCTAGATTATTTAAATAAGCAAGTAAATAATAATTATGATTTTGCTAAGTATGCGGACAATTCATTTATATTAACCTCTTTTTCTTTCAATATATTTTTAATACATTGGGTTTTATTTCTCTCATCGCGGATATAAACACCATTCCAATAAGTTTTCACTGAGGTAGAGTTGATAAGTTCGTTAAAATTTACTAATAATTTCCGAGCCTTCACATTATTTTCAGAAGCGATGGTCTCCAGCGCTTTGTATAAAACTTCCTCTGCTTTAGTCTTTTGAACAAAAGGAAAATCTATTTTTTTATAAAATTTAACAACAGTAAAGTTTTCATCGAATATAATTTCTTTTAAAAGTTCAACGTAAGCCTGTGGATAATATATATATATATTAATGTCCAATACGGTGATCAATAAATGTGATGATAATATTTAACGCAAACCATAATGCCTAAAAAATAAAATATACATAAATATAGTAAGTAAATCAAATGAACTTTGAGAAACAGTATTTTATTTTTTAACCCGAAACTTTCTCCGGATAATTATAAGATCGCTACAGTATATAGCTGTTTCGCCAACAAAACCAGAGGCAGAAGAGCCCCTCAGGATTTACAGGTCGGGGAAACACTGGATTTAAAGAACCAGAACTTTATAATATCCCTTGAAAATCGCTATCTGGCCATTTCGCCAACAAAACCAGAGGAAGAAGAACCCCTCAGGATTTACAGGCCGGGGAAACGCCGGGTTTGAAAAAGAAACACAAAAGGTAAAATCATACTCGACCTTTCAAATCAACGAAGACTGGAAGAGTTAAAAAATACTCATGTGATGATTACATTCGGAAATTTTCATGACATTCTATAATACCTAGGGGATAGTTAATTTAATGGGGGGACAACACAGAGTTACACAATATAAATTTAAAATAGTGATTATCGCTAAAACTGAAGCTATATATAATTTACTATGTATTACTATGTAAAAAAAATTTTTATCCGATTTCAAAAAATTATAAATGATATATTTAAAAAAAATCATGAATTAATAATAATTATGCATGAAAAACATGATCTTCAGGAATCCGTAAACACAATTTTCAGACATGTTTTATTTTTCGTTCTTGTAAAAACTTGAATCAGCGATTTTAATATTTCAAAATTATAAAAAAAATATATTTTGTATTCAAAATGGTAAAGAAAAATTTTTTTTTTCAAATTTTTATTAATAAAATTATAATTTTCTAAGTATAAAATAATTATTTAGGAAAATAATATTTCTTCACCATCAAAAAAAAAAAAAANACGCCGGGTTTGAAAAAGAAACACAAAAGGTAAAATCATACTCGACCTTTCAAATCAACGAAGACTGGAAGAGTTAAAAAATACTCATGTGATGATTACATTCGGAAATTTTCATGACATTCTATAATACCTAGGGGATAGTTAATTTAATGGGGGGACAACACAGAGTTACACAATATAAATTTAAAATAGTGATTATCGCTAAAACTGAAGCTATATATAATTTACTATGTATTACTATGTAAAAAAAATTTTTATCCGATTTCAAAAAATTATAAATGATATATTTAAAAAAAATCATGAATTAATAATAATTATGCATGAAAAACATGATCTTCAGGAATCCGTAAACACAATTTTCAGACATGTTTTATTTTTCGTTCTTGTAAAAACTTGAATCAGCGATTTTAATATTTCAAAATTATAAAAAAAATATATTTTGTATTCAAAATGGTAAAGAAAAATTTTTTTTTTCAAATTTTTATTAATAAAATTATAATTTTCTAAGTATAAAATAATTATTTAGGAAAATAATATTTCTTCACCATCAAAAAAAAAAAAAAGAAGCTTTACAAGAACTTATACGTATAAAACCAGATCTTAAAGGAAAAAAAATATATTTTTTTCCAACTTTAAATAAATATTTTGAAGGCATACTTTTTTACAATACAAAAGAAGCAAAAGCACAAGTATATTGTACTAAATGTTTGATACTTTTTCTCAATGGATAGATTCATTAAGGAAACATGGATTATTCAAAGGATACAAATCGGTTATTTTAACAATTTTTTTAAAACCTAATCCTACAAGTTCACTAATTGCAACTATTTTACGTGAGCCTGATTATAAATCATATTGAAAAAACCGATTTTTGATAAATACTTCAGATATGCTTAATTATTTTCAAGAAAAAATTTTACCTGGTAACGAATTTGCTGGAACTGCAATTATTGAAGGATTAGAATTTAGATTTCCTGCAAATAAATATAAGAGTGAAAAAAAATTAATAATTTTTTCCAAAAGTGGATTACATAGTTATAAAATTTATGTGCTTAATAAAATGGTACAAGATGATTATCTTCCTTTTCCAACCAAAATGATGAAAAGAACACTTGAAGATATAATTAATATTGTTTGTTACACTTTTCATATTAATATTTGTGAAGGACAAAGTATTATTGGTAAATTATATATATATATATTATTTATTTGTTTTTACTTTATTTTAAATTAATAAAAATTATAATTAATTAAAGGTTTCGAAGATGTAGTTAAAATTCGTGGAACTCAATTGGTTAATAATGAAAAAGAACATATACCTTTTGCTTTTTTGGAAAATAATGAACAATTTTATAGACAAGTAGATTGTATACTTGTTGTAAAAGAAAATAATATATGCGAAAATTGTTTTAAATTAAAAAGAACATTATAACAAATTCAATGAAGAATTTTAGCTGGAATAAATTCAACAAAAATAACACATGCATCTAAAAAAATACTTATTGAAAAAATTAATCAACAAAAATTAATTATTAAATAACAAAAAGATTTAATTATTAATTTAAAAGAGCGTTTAGAAAAAAAAATTGAAAACGAAGAAGAAGAAGTTTCTAATGAAATAGCAAATATTATACATATTGTTACCGAAAATATAAATAATAAAAATATGGATATTTCAAATTTGCATCCAATATTTCAAGAACTTATTCGTATTCAATCTAAAAAACCAAAAGGAATTAAATATCATCCTATGTAAGTTTTATTAAATATTTTTTTTTTAAAAAAATTAATTTTTTAATTAAAAATATAATTTTTTAGGTTTTTAAGATAGGCAATATCTGTTTATAGTAAATCAGGTTCTTCAGGCTATAATGCTATAAAAATAATAATGAATTTACCATCAATTTCCTTATATAAACGAATGTGAACAAAATTCAGGATAGCAAGACAAAATTATATATCAATTATTATCTAATTTGATATCAAATAATATTTGGGGATATAGATGTATAGGATTTTTTTCTCACGATTCATTCAAGATACAAAAAGGTATAATAATTTAAATAATTTATTGAATATTATATTTTATAAGAGTGGAAGGCTCAATTGATATGAAGGCTGGCTCAATAATTGCGCCTTTGGCTAATTAATTTTGCGTCAGCTAAATTCTAGCTAAATTCTAGTTCAAAGGCTAATTAAATTGCGCTGGCTAAATTCTGACTTAAAGGCTAATTAATTTTTTTCTGACTAAATTCAGGCGCAATTTCTGATTGGCTAGCGCAATTTGGTCACGTGACAAAAGGTTGATCAAATAAAATTATTAATTAATTTTACCAATATTAATATTTTAATATATTATTTTAAAATAGCTATAATTTGATCAATTTTAATGTTACAGAAATGAAATATATATTATCTTGTATATACATATCGTCAAAACTAATTTTACTTTGACTCAACTCTTAAAATTTCAATTTTTAATTGCGTTTGACTCAACTAATTGCGTCAATTACTAGTAAAAATCAAAATTTGCTTTGACTCAACTCTAATTTTTTTCAATTTTAATTGCGTTTGACTCAATTCAATAGTTTTGACGACATGTATAATCTTGTAACTAAGAACCAGATCTTTCGATCTGTCATAGGAATATCATAGTAGAAAATCGCTCCTAGTTATGTAAAATTGATTTGAAATTAAAGCTAAAATTAATTATTTTTAAAAATTTAAAAATAATTATTTAATAAATTTTATAATTACGTCAGCCAATCAGAATTGCGCCATTATTTAGCCTTTGCACCAGAATTTAGCCATTGCACCTGATTGCACTGTGGCTAAATTCCAGGCTCAATTGGCTAAATTAAATCTGGCTAAATTCTTGACTCAATTCGTATTGCGCCTACCATCCCTAATATTTTATATAAAATATTTTAATATATAAAATTTTACTTAATATAGGACTTTTATGGGATCANAGCGCAATTTGGTCACGTGACAAAAGGTTGATCAAATAAAATTATTAATTAATTTTACCAATATTAATATTTTAATATATTATTTTAAAATAGCTATAATTTGATCAATTTTAATGTTACAGAAATGAAATATATATTATCTTGTATATACATATCGTCAAAACTAATTTTACTTTGACTCAACTCTTAAAATTTCAATTTTTAATTGCGTTTGACTCAACTAATTGCGTCAATTACTAGTAAAAATCAAAATTTGCTTTGACTCAACTCTAATTTTTTTCAATTTTAATTGCGTTTGACTCAATTCAATAGTTTTGACGACATGTATAATCTTGTAACTAAGAACCAGATCTTTCGATCTGTCATAGGAATATCATAGTAGAAAATCGCTCCTAGTTATGTAAAATTGATTTGAAATTAAAGCTAAAATTAATTATTTTTAAAAATTTAAAAATAATTATTTAATAAATTTTATAATTACGTCAGCCAATCAGAATTGCGCCATTATTTAGCCTTTGCACCAGAATTTAGCCATTGCACCTGATTGCACTGTGGCTAAATTCCAGGCTCAATTGGCTAAATTAAATCTGGCTAAATTCTTGACTCAATTCGTATTGCGCCTACCATCCCTAATATTTTATATAAAATATTTTAATATATAAAATTTTACTTAATATAGGACTTTTATGGGATCAACATAGAAATTGTTATGTTGGTTACTTGGATTTCGAAGATGAAATAAATGAGTATCAGGAATTTGTATTGCAATGTCAACTTGAAATAGAATCAACAAATTCTTCATTTAATAATGTAACATGTAACAAACAAAAACATAATCTTGTAACACAAGTACATCAATTTATATGGTATTCAATAACACATAATTTTTCATTTCCCATATCTTATTATGGAATTAATAATATTACAGTACATAGTCTAAATTTTTTAATTTTTGAATTAGCAGCAAAATTAGAATGTGTAGGTATACATACTATAGGTTCGATATGTGATAGAGCAGGAGAAAATCAGACACATATTAAAAGTTTTGATTAGTATGCATCAAAATGGACATGTAATGATATTATTGAGGTTAACTTTAATAAAGATAAGAAATCTTTCCATAAAGCAAAAATTATAAAAAGTAATTTCGAAAAAACAAAATTTATTGTTAGCTTACTTGACAATTCTAAAACAATAGAAGTTAATCGAACATATATTCGTCTACCAATGCTATCTAAATCAAAATGGGAAATTAATGAAATGTGTGAATACAAAAGTCCCAAAGATAATCAATGGTATTTAGCAAAAATAGTTGATTATAATTCAGATGATATAATTGTAGAAATTTTTGAAAATATGGAAAAATGGAAAGTTTTCAGCCAATGTATCAATGATTTTCTTCGACCTGTTTATAATGTGCATGAACTTTCAGCCTATTACAGATCAGTAAATCCAATTACAGGAGAAGATTAGTTTTTTATTAGTGATCCAATACATATTTTTAAAAAACTTCGAAATAATTTATCAAAAAGTAACACTGGTGAAAAAAATAGTCGTAAAATAATATTAAATGGAAAAGAAATTAGTTGGAGACATATTAAAGGTGTATATGAGTATACAAAAAAACATGTAATAGCAAAAACAACAAAATTTACCAAAAAACATATATATCTTACTTCATGGAGTAAGATGCGTGTTAATCTTGCAGAACAAACATTATCTAAAAAGGTAGAAGATACTTTAACACTTATTGAAGAACTTAAAGAAATATCAGAAGAAACTAGAGTAAGTAATTATTAGATAATATGTTAAATATGTTAAATCTTTATTTTAAAAAATAAAATTAATTAATTAAAAATTTTTTACAGAATTTTATTAAATATTTACAAATATATCGACAAATAATACATAGTAAAATTAATTTTCAATTATTAAAAGATCCATGTATTAAGACCTTAAAAAAAATTCGTGATTGGTTTATAAATGGTGATATACAAAAAAAGAAACCACGAGAATAGATTTCAACTCAATGCCAATTTGATTTAATCATTTCTATTAATAGTTTTCTTGAAATGTTTTCATTTTTATTTAAAAAATATCCTTGTTCAATGGTTCAACCAAAACGCATTTTACAAGATACATTTGAAGGTCTTTTTTATACATGTCGTCAAAACTATTTTGGCCTTGACTCAACTCTTAAAATTTCAATTTTTAATTGCGTCTAACTCAACTAATTACGTCAATTACTAATAAAAATCAAAATTTGCCTTGACTCAACTCCAATTTTTCTCAATTTTAATTGCGTCTGACTCAATTCAATAGTTTTGACAACATGTATAGTCTTTTTGGAACAATTCGAGAACTAAGTGGAGATTCCTCAACACAAACACTAAAATCTTATGGCTATGCATTAAATAAATATCGAATTACAGCATTAGTTTCATCTGAAATAAAAAGTTTTAATTATGAAAATGCTAGTTGCAATGGATATGGAATTAGTAATTTAACAAAAAGGTATCATTAATTTTTTTTTAATTTAAAAATATTATAATAATTTATTTATTTACTTTTATAGCATCAGTAATTTTTATATAACGTTATATAACGTTCTATGGACGGAACGTTCGTATTGCGTTCTAGAACGACACCTACGTACTAGAACGTAACGTTCTAGTACGCTATAAATACGTA
>PQFF01000056.1:438871-452197 GCA_003547095.1 Diversispora epigaea | reverse complement strand
TGATAACGAAGATGATAACGAAGATGATAACGAAGATAATAATGAAGATAATAATGAAGATAATAATATTGAAAAAAAATAATTTCAAACAGATCATTATTGATTAAAAAATTGTCATTTTTGTTTTGATTTTTTTTTATATTTTTTATATTTTATTAATATAACTAAAAATTGTTAAATAATAAATTTAATAAAACTAATAAAATAAAAATAATATAACGAATACAAAATTTTTAATTACGGAACCTTTTGTAATCGTAAAATTTTTATTTATCTGATTCAATTTATAGTTTGTGTAACCCAAAAATTAGATATAAACAAAAATTAGATATAAACAAATAATAACATCTTATTTTGTTTTTAACTTAGTTTCGTTATATTGCGCAAAAGGTTTTATACTTTTGTCCATTTATACAAATTTATATAAAATATTATACAAATTCATTTATATTCTCCAATAATAATAAATTTTTGGTTTCCTTTCATTTAAATCAATTTTTTTTTGTTTTGGAGCAAGAAAACACAAATTAACATGTACTAAGGAAAAGTTACTATTTGTTTTCTTTTTTTTTTTGAAGCAAAAAAACACATAAATTAACATGTACTAAGATGAAAAGTTACTGGACTTTATATTTTGATTTTGTTTACAGGTATGCTAATGAAAACATCACTTTTCGAAAAATATACGAAATGTTAATTATTTTGATTTCGTAATATGTATTATTTATACAGATATATAGTACTGACAATATTATTATTATGTCATGAAGTGTTTTGAATTTTTTGAATTTTGTTTTTAATAACATTTTCTGACTCATTAGGAAGATTTTAGGGCTTAACAATCAATAAGATATTTAGAAAATTAAATTTTTTCAGAAGTCTACGTAAATAGAACAAAATAAGTCGATTTGAAATGTAAGAAAGTGATTTGGTTAAGGTAAAAAAAATAATATATTTAATATTAATATATTTATTAACAATTCCGTCAGTTTTTCATCTTCCAATATGAAATTACCAAAAGTTACAATTATGAATCTAGAATCTAATACATTTGGGATGCAGTAATATTTTACTTAAGTGAAACTTTCGATGGTAAGATTCTAAAGAATTCAAAATAAACTAATAAAATATTCTCTTTTAAATAGAACGAAGAATTACGGGTCTAATGAGATTTTTATAAATGTAAGTATTATTACTCGTAATATTTCAAAAAGAAATGTAACATTATTCATATTAAACTGTAATATTTTTATAACACATTAGAGTCGATCATTTTCCAATGCAACTCTGTATGTATGCGAAGTATTAAAAAGTGTTGATAAAGCAATTTATTATAGATTTTTATTTATTATTATAGATTTTTATTTATTATTATATTGTAATAAAGAGAAATATTTTATTATATAATAAATATGTATTAAATGTATAAAGTGATATAATACAAATGCACTATTAAAACTATACATGTCGTCAAAACTATTGAATTGAGTCAGACGCAATTAAAATTGAGAAAAATTGGAGTTGAGTCAAAGCAAATTTTGATTTTTATTAGTGATTGACGCAATTAGTTGAGTCAGACGCAATTAAAAATTGAAATTTTAAGAGTTGAGTCAAGGTGAAATTAGTTTTGACGACATGTATAATTAAAACCAATGAATTACGAAATTTAGAAAAAGAAAAAAATACATAAATTTACAAAAAAAAATTCGAAAATTTTTCGCAACGCAATATTACGTATATTTTCGCAACGAAATATTACGTATATTTTTGCAACGCAATATTGCGTATTGAAATTTTGCGTAAAAAATTACGTAAATTTGCGAAAAACTTTACGTAAATTTACATAATTTTTTACGTAAATTTACGTAAAAATTACGTATTAAAATTTTGCATAAAAAATTACGTAAATTTGCGAAAAACTTTACACAAGTTTACGTAAAAATTTACGTAAATTTGCATAGTTTCGGACGAAAATTTGCGTGGGTGTCGTATTCTTTCGTAAAAATACGGATCGTAAAAATTACGCAATATTACGCATATTAAAAATTCCTGATGAAGTATTTCGTTTATTTTATTCATTTAAAGTATTCAATCTGTTTCGAGCTCGGCACTGATTGATATCTTATTACATTAAAAGCATTAAACTGTAAAACCCTAATTTTCATAGAAAATGTGATACCAATTTTGGTAATTAACAAATTTAATTAAAAATTACTGAATTAAATCACCAAAAAATAAATAATTCAATTTAATTTCGGTAATTACTCTGTTTCGTCTTCTTCTTTAAAGAGTTGAAACCCTAATTATCATGCATCATCTCCTCTTTGCTAAATAAGTCAAACACATTCATTAATAATTTAATCTAAAAATAGAAAACCCTAACAATTGGTGTTTAAAACTATTGAGTCACCAATGCGTTTGATTGTTAATTCTTCATTAGTATATTGCTTTCATTTGATAAACTATCTCAGATTTACCGCTAAGTAAAATGCAAACTGCGCGCGAAAGCCCAGCTCTCTCCACGTTATACGTGTTGCCCAAATCCCAAATAATTTGAGATTTGGGATGCCAAAATGCACAAATTACTAGTATTTGGAATTTGGGATTTGGGATTTTGGCAAAAAATACTAATTGTAATTTGGGATTTGGGATTTGGGATTTCGGCATTTGGGATTTCGACATTTGGATTTTGAATTTGGGTGGCAGGTATACTCCACGTAGGTCAAACCCCAAAAGGTATATAAAATGTTAAATTCGGAATATGTTGAGTTGTAGAACTCTTCATATTTCTTTCAAATCATTTCAATTAATCTTTTATTCCATTGAAAGCATATAATTTTAACAACACCAAATCTTCACTTATCACTTCATTTAAATACATATTCGGTTAAGTATAAAATTTCAGATCGTAAAAATGCTAAAAAGTATTTGACAGTAAATCCAATAAATAGAAAATATAATTTACACTAAAAATTATCTTTCTTATTTTATTCCGAAATGATTAGAATTATGTAATTTTATTAAAATTTCCATAAATTCAGAAATAAATGATAAATCAAAAATTTTGCATTAAAATTATCTGAATTTAGTAATTTTTTTTCCGAAATGATAAAGATTTTATTAAATTTTCTAAATTTTGGTTAAAATTTATTAATGGTTGAATTTAAGATAAATTTTTGCAAAAAGAGTATATTTCCGAAATTGACATTTCGACAGCATCAAAATATTGTATAAATTTCAGCACAATTCTGAATTTTGGTTGAAACTAAAATCTGAATTTCCAAATTTTGGCTAAAATTTATTAACGGTCAAATTTAAAATAAATTTTTGCAAAAAGAGTATATTTCTGAAATTGACATTTCGACAGTAAAACAATATTAAAATATTGTATTAAATTTTAGCACGAATTTGGAAATTCTGAATTTTGGTTGAAATTAAAATCTGAATTTCCAAATTTTGGTTAAAATTTATTAACGGTCGAATTTAAGATAAATTTTTGCAGAAAGAGTATATTTCCGAAATTGACATTTCGACAGTAAAACAATATTAAAATATTGTATTAAATTTCAGCAAAAATTTGGAAATTCCGAATTTTGGTTAAAACTAAAATCTGAATTTCCAAATTTTGGCTAAAATTTATTAACAGTTGAATTTAAGATGAATTTTTGCAGAAAGAGTATATTTCCGAAATTGACATTTTGGTAGTAAAATAGCATCAAAATATTGTATAAATTTCAGCATGAATTCGGAAATTCTAAATTTTGGTCGAAACTTAAAAATTACTTTAAAATTTTCTGAAATTTCTAAGAGCCGATTTTTTTTGACAATTAGCCGAAAGTTAACCGAATTTTGATATTGCCGATTTGCCTTATTTCGCTTACAATATTGTGAATGAAATATGCTTACTTTATACATAATTTTTAAATGTCTAATAATCGGCAAGAAACAAGAATTCTTTTAATAAATTCCAAATTTTTGCCGAATTTTATTAATAAGCTGAAATATCATATTTTCGAAATGGATAAGCTGAATTTAGGCTGAATTGTTCCAAAATTCTATATTTCCGAAATGTCCATTTCAACAACAAACTAGTGTATCAAAATATTGTACCAAATTTCAGCACGAATTCAAAAATTCCAAAATTTTGGTTGAAACTTAAAAATCAACTTTAAGTTAAGTTTCGACCAAAATTCAGAATTTCCGAATTTTGGCTGAAATTTATTAATGGCCGAATTTAGGCTGATTTTTTTGGCAATCAGCCAAAAGTCGGCCAAATTTTGATATAGCCGATTTGTCTCATTTTGACTAGTGTCATTAGCCATTTTAGAAAAATGAGGAAATTGATTCATATTACTTTTCTACCATTCAAGAGAATTTACTGTTTCAACAACAATAGGTAAAGAAAGATATATTTGAAGTTCATCCAATTTTTCTGTGTGACACTTTTTGAATAAATGGCCTATAATAGAATTTTTTTGTTCAAAAGATTCATTTTCATTTGAAAACTCATGTAAAGTAGGTGCATAAAATGTATTGTAAATTGAAGAAATTCTAAAAAAGTCAATAATTTTATCGTAAATAATATAATAAATTAAAATAATAAAAATACTAACCTTTGATTAATTTCATCTATTTCATCATGGCTCCATTCATTTTCTTCATAATTTAGCATTTTAAATCTTGGATCTAAAATAGTTATAATAAGATAAGTTTCATTGGTTTTATTATAATACTCTAACAATTTTTCTTTGCACTTTTCTCCTTCTTTAATTGTAATGATATTTTATGAATTTATAATATCTTTTGTATGATCTATAAGACTATTATAAAGAGGTATTGTAGTGAAAAGTGTAGGATATGTGCTGCTTGACATTATAGTTGTAGTTTCTTTAAATAGAAGAAGAAAATCCATTATTTTTTCAAGTTGATGCCATTGATCATCAGTAAGTACAAGGTATCTAAGATCTTTATCTGAAAGAGCTATTGAATCTATAGCCTAAATAATAATTAATAATTAAATTAAAAAATTAAAATTATTATTTATCAAATAAAAAATTAAAATTATTAAAAATATTAATAAAATATTAACTGTTTTCATTTTAATGCTACTGAAATCATTTCACATGTTGAATTCTATCAAGTTGCTATATTTAAAATTGATTTCAAATTATTAATTTCATGAAATTTACAAAAATGACTTAATTTTTCATGTCTCTGAAGAAATGCATGAATTTTAGTTATGAGATCTCTAAGCTATATGATATATTACAACAAAGTTAAATATTAAAAACAATTGTTAACAAAATACCTGACTCAATTCATTTTTTAAACAAGTCAAAGCACTTTGAACACTCAAATTAATAACATATGCAAAACATCTGAAATGGTTTTTTGTTTTACAAAAAGAAATTTCATGTTCTTTTGCCCAATTATCCAAAGAATAAATAAATGTATTGTTGTTAGAAGCATTATCTGTAGTAACTCCTAATAACTGTGATACAAAATTACACATTAATATATACTTTAGAATTAATAAAAATAAAAAATATTTTTACCTTTGTCTGAATTGATAAGTTTTCTAAACCTGACACAAATGAATCTTTTATATTAATGCTAGTATGTGAATCAAAAATTTGTACAAAATCTACTATAATATTTTGAAGTTGCCATTCACTATCAATAAAATGTGCAGTATTAGATAGAAAAGATTTCATTGAAGCAGAAGTCCAGATGTCTGTTGTGAATGAGATTTTACTAGGCAATTCTTGAAGAACTGTTTGCATTTGAAGCATATAATTCCATAATATTTCTTTTTATTGTATCAGCAGAAGGAATTTTTGCATTAAGATAAAGTGAATGTACAAAGTTAATAAAGTCTTCTTCTTCAACAATAGTAAATGGATGTTGTTTAATAACAATCCACTTGACAAGCTTATTTCTCATTTCTTCTTGATTAAATTTCCACTTATGATAAAATATATTTTTAATAATTTATGAAAATGATAAAATAAATAAATAAAAAACAATATATCTACCTTTGGTTGACTAAACATTTCATCAATAGTTGTAACTTGTTTTGAAATTCCTGCTTGTATTGCTTGCATAGGATGTTTTTTCTTTAAATGTTTCAATAGATTTGATGTGCTACCTCCAGAACACACATATGAGTAACCACAATATTTGCATACTGCATTTTTGCTTTTTTTAAAATCACTTGCTTTTTTGAAATGATCCCAAACTTGACTACTTGTTTGAATTGAATTTGATTCTTTTGAGATTTTCAATAACTCTATGTTCTGATTGATTATCTTTTTGGTTATCATTATTGTCATTATTATCATCATTATAACTATCATTATTTTCATTATTAAAATTATCATCATTATCATTATCATTATTGAAATTATCATCATTATTATTATTAAAATTATCATCATTATCATTATTAAAATTATCATCATTATCATATTGACCTTCTTGCTGGCTTGTAATAGTTTGTAATTCTTCATGATCCATTTTTAAAATCTAAAAATATATTTAATTAGTAACTTCAATAAAAACTTTCAACATAAACATAAAGTCTTAATTACCAATCATGTGCAAATTTGTAATATAAAAAATTAATTAAAAAAAAATGAACAAAAAAGTAATTATTTTTAATAAAAATTGTTAAAAATAGGATTGATTATCAAATTATCAATCTCAGATTTGTTAGATCACTGGATCCAAGCTATTTTTGGATTTTTTTCCTTCAGATCAACAAATCAATTCAAATCTTTTTTTATGTCAATCCGAATTCTTTTTGGATTTCATTTTTTTAGATTCGATCTGATCCATGGATTGAACCTTAAGATCCGATCCAGATCCGTAACAGTATGATCTGTGGATCAATCCAGATTCAGATATTTTTTGCGGAACCCTACTAAATATTGAATTCATTTTGTGATGAGAAATAAAGCTAACAGTTTTTTTTTTGTCCACTTTAACTAGTATTAGCATTCCAAGTCAAAGTATTGTATTCTCTGAAAATTTCATCTGTTTCTTTAACTTTTATAATCATGACATATTACATAGCATGATTGTAACATGTATCTCAAAAAGTTTGAGGTGCAGGTGCAAATCCACTTAAAATTAGCTAAAATTCTTATGGAGAGTCTGTTAAAGAATAAGTTCTCTATTTCTGATCAATCCAAGAGGAAACTTCATGCTCATACAGAATAATGGGAGAAAGTGGTTTTGTTTTTTCTGTTGTACAAGCAGACAATTTTGGAACTAAAATTATTCTTGATGGTAAAATTATTGATTTCACTGATGCCATAAATTACTGATTTAAATCCTACCAAAATTTTTTATCTCATAAGGTTTTTATTGAATATATTTTTATTAGTATTTTATTAAATTTATTTTATCAAAGGACAATGATGAATTCCAGATTCATGTTTTAAAATCAAATCATAAGTATAATCACCTTTAATTCTTAATGTTGTTGATTTACATTCTTACTTCTTCATTAACATAATTCTTGCAACTTTGAAATTGATAAAAAACAAATTAAAATTAAAACTAACATTAAAATAAATTAAATTAATATAAATTATTAAAACTATTCTCAATACCACAATTTCATATAACTTTTCTGCCAATGCAGTCAATTTCTCCAGAACTTGAATAATGCCATTAGAATATTTACAAGGCCTATATTTTCGAAGGTCCTGAAAAACTTCAAAAATAAATGCCTTAAAAAATATTCCTGATGTTTGATGGCATTGCATCTACACCATTCTTTAAAAAAATTAAAATCAATTTGGTTAACATTAGACAATTAAATAATTTTCTTTAAAAAAAAAAAAAAACTACAACCAATAGCTTATTTAAAATCTACACCTTTCTGGTATCCAAATTATCTGATAAAAAATAATTAGTTTTGATATAAAAATTTTTTTAAAAAATATTTATATAATTATACATTGTAGCAGGAACGATGATTTTCTGCGGTAACTAAGACCAAATTCTGTATGTGGTTAAGAAAAATTATGCACCTTAATGTGATGCCTTTTTTATATATTCTGTGCAATTATGTGACAATTTATTACTAATTTTGTGATATTATGTGATATATTTTCAACCAAATAAAGCAAAATTATTTATTAAAAGTTTAAAATTTATCACCATTGAANCTTGATGGTAAAATTATTGATTTCACTGATGCCATAAATTACTGATTTAAATCCTACCAAAATTTTTTATCTCATAAGGTTTTTATTGAATATATTTTTATTAGTATTTTATTAAATTTATTTTATCAAAGGACAATGATGAATTCCAGATTCATGTTTTAAAATCAAATCATAAGTATAATCACCTTTAATTCTTAATGTTGTTGATTTACATTCTTACTTCTTCATTAACATAATTCTTGCAACTTTGAAATTGATAAAAAACAAATTAAAATTAAAACTAACATTAAAATAAATTAAATTAATATAAATTATTAAAACTATTCTCAATACCACAATTTCATATAACTTTTCTGCCAATGCAGTCAATTTCTCCAGAACTTGAATAATGCCATTAGAATATTTACAAGGCCTATATTTTCGAAGGTCCTGAAAAACTTCAAAAATAAATGCCTTAAAAAATATTCCTGATGTTTGATGGCATTGCATCTACACCATTCTTTAAAAAAATTAAAATCAATTTGGTTAACATTAGACAATTAAATAATTTTCTTTAAAAAAAAAAAAAAACTACAACCAATAGCTTATTTAAAATCTACACCTTTCTGGTATCCAAATTATCTGATAAAAAATAATTAGTTTTGATATAAAAATTTTTTTAAAAAATATTTATATAATTATACATTGTAGCAGGAACGATGATTTTCTGCGGTAACTAAGACCAAATTCTGTATGTGGTTAAGAAAAATTATGCACCTTAATGTGATGCCTTTTTTATATATTCTGTGCAATTATGTGACAATTTATTACTAATTTTGTGATATTATGTGATATATTTTCAACCAAATAAAGCAAAATTATTTATTAAAAGTTTAAAATTTATCACCATTGAAATATAACATGCTTAATTGTTTTAATGATTCTTGAGATAGATTTTGGTGGTCAAGACTTAAAAGAATATTATAAGTAGAAAAGCTACGTTCTACACTACAACTAGAAATTGGAAGCCAAATATAATCTAATGCTATATTTGACAAAATTGGCAATGTTACTTGCATTTCCGTCCAATACAAATCAAGAATAAATTGTTCATATATTAGGTTTTTTACTGATCCACAATAAATTGCTCATTCCCGTAATAATTCATCAGAAGGATTAGAAAGTTCCATAATTGCTAAATATCGATGAATATCACTACACGAAGTATCACCTGTTTGAATTCTGATTTTAAGAAATAGGGGATCAAAAATTTAAGAAGCATGAAACAAAGAACATGCTGGATGTTGTGGAATGTGTGTCTTAAATTTATTATAAGCTGAATCAAATACTCCTCAAAAAATAATATAAAGATCATTTGGATTAAATTGATATTGTGTTATGAGAGATTGTAAATCCAACCCAAAATGTTCTGCTGTGCAATTTCCTTCCAAATAAGATGTAAGTTGTTCAAGTCGTCCCTCAACAAATGGAAATACAAGTTTATTTTGTTGCTGAAAAAAATCCAAATCCTGAACAAATTCTCTTGCATAACATGCAATAAAATTAATGTAAATAATAATCAACCTTTTTTTTTCTGTATTTTATAACATTTCGTTAATAGTAGAAATAGAATTATGGCTCTTATCTCTTTCATATTCGTCATAATAGAAAGAAGGCCAATATTCAATATGATCTTTGGCATAAAATACCATCCTAAACCATGAATTCCATTAGGTTGCATTTGGTAATGGAATTTTACAAGGGTTTTCAATTTCATGTATACGAAAATGAGTTAAATAACGTACTTTTTGTGCTGGTGCATTTACAAATGTCTCCTTAATTTTTGCCAAAAGTGTTTTCACTAAATCAAAACTTGGAAAAACTCGTCAAGTATCACTAATAAAAATAAAATAATAGTAAATCAATTTGAACAGATTTAAAAAAAAAAATTATTTACCCAATGAGATTAATAATATTTACCCAATAAGATTAATAATATGTGCACAACATGGTACATGAATTAATTGTGGCATTATTGGTTTCAATGCTTCTCGATAACACTTTTCCATATATGCTGCTGAATCGGTAAGAAATAATTTTGGCAAAGAATATGAAATATTATAATTGGGTAAAATAGATAATAAAGTTCCACCCATTGTTGAATTATTAACTCGATTCAAAAAATCAACTGAAATAAGTTTTGTATTTTGACAAAAAGAAAAAAGAGTGTTAACAACACTACGTGAACAATCATCTGTTGTTTCATCCATAATTATTGCAACAGATTTTTGATTAAAATAATTTTGAAGTAAAGAAAAATGTTTTTCAAAAACATGTGGTAAATATAGTTGATGAAGTGTAGAAGCTTGGGGAATTGCACCTCCTTCTTTAAGATATTTTTTAAAAAATGGAAGTAGGTGATTAATTTTTTCAAGGGGAATATTTGCAAAAGAAAAGGCTTCGATTAAGTTTTCTATAACCTCTTTTTTTGATTTGGAAGCTGTATTAATGGTGGTAATAGTTGCTTGCTTTTTCTCTTGTATATTTTTTTCATAAATTTCTTTTTTGTTAATGTACCCTTTTGAAAGACAGTGTCCATCAACTGTTGATTTTGATTTCCATTCAATGGAAAGGTCACAATAATTGCAAAACATAATTCCTCCATCTTCTCTAAAAACACCAGGGTGTTCATTTACATGTGTAGATATAGAAATTTTCTTTCTTCACGTTCATGCCATAATTACATGATTTATCAAAATTTAGGAGATTCTGATTTTTATACATGATTAAATACAAATCATATGATATGTGATATTTATTATTAAAACTCTCAATATCCCAAATTATGTGATGTTCTGTGGTGACAAAAATCATTTCTGCATTTAGATGCGTTTTATAAAAATTCTGCGGTGTTCTGTGAATCACAGAAAATCATCGTCCCTGCATTGTAGTTGTGCTGTTGTCCATATTATTGTGGGAGTACTATAAACAGGATAATTTTTTAGAAACTGTAATTGGTCTTTTTTAATAATATTTGATTTATACCTGCCGCCCAAATTCAAAATCCAAATGCCGAAATCCCAAATGCCGAAATCCCAAATCCCAAATCCCAAATCCCAAATTATAATTAGTATTTTTTGCCAAAATCCCAAATCCCAAATCCCAAATACTAGTAATTTGTGCATTTTGGCGTCCCAAATCCCAAATTATTTGGGATTTGGGCAACACGTATAATTTGATTTTGGTGTTAATAATGCTGTTGTCGAATAATTTGTGTTGTTGACATTTATTGTCTTGTTGCTGTTGGTGATTTATTTCTTGTGGTTATTTTGGTGATTTGTTAGCAGTGCTTGTTTTGATTATTTTCTCATCATGGTTTTTCTTGTTTGTTGTTTTTGTTAGTACATTTTTAGGTTGAGTTTGATTACTTTTGTGTGAATATAATGTTAGTTTTGTCTGTATTCTTGGTGTTGAACATGTTGTTTCAAACTAATCATTATGATTATTTTTTATAAAATTTGATTTCTAAAATGATAAATTGGATACTGCTAAAATACCTAAATTGAAATAAAATAACAAATTTTTTATTATTTTGTTGATTTCAGATGTCATATTTATGTCTTTGTTATTACAATTATTTAATTTTTCCCTTCCATTAATTTTAGTATTTTTGATTATATTCAGTTTTTTTTTGTCAATGCCATTTTCTTTTTTCCATTTTAAAAATCTATCTATTTTTCCTTTCCAGTATGTTCTGAAATTTCTACACACTTGTTAAAATAACTTTTTTATGATACTATTAATATTTTTGTAATCTTGGTGGTACAAGTCCCTTATAATAGCTTCAAATGAGAATTTTCAACCTTAATAGTACTAACTCCATATTAATAATGATTTCAATCCATTTTGGATATAGTTTTGCTTTCTTTTCTGCTACTTATTTCAGATAATAGAATTTTTATAAAGGCTTCTTGTAAGGTTTGCATTTTCACTTGACATTTAAATACATGCATTGTATCTTTCGTTCTTCCTTCCACTTCTTCTTTATAGCATCTTAAATATTTACCTATTTCTGTTACATTAATTTGCATGTTATATTTTTTGTTTATTATATTGCACACTAAACCATAAAATGTGACATGAGTATTTTTTCAAATCTTTGGATTAAATTCTCTTTTTTTCTTAAAATTTTATCTCTTGGGCCAAAAAAAAATGGCAAATAAAATTTTCATATATATATTAATTGTAATTTTAAAAAATGTTCATTATTAATCGAATCTGGTATAATTTACTAAATACTATGCTTTGGAAATTAGCTTTACTTATTCAAAATGGATTTGATTTATCATTATCATCACCTCAAGCTATTTTTGATTATCCACCATTAATTCATAAATTTATAATTAGTAATTTAGAGTTCCATATACACTCACCTGCCAAAAGTATCCGGCCAACTATTTTTTAATAAATTTTTTAATAAATTTCTAAGGTGAATTATAACACAAAGAATGATTCAAATTGTATAAACTTTTTTTTAAAAGAATCCCCTACCAAAGGGCTATCATATGATATCTTATTTGTTAAAATCTGATACTTTCTTGTGCAGTAATTGTGTTTTAAATGAAATTAACCAAAAATGTTAAATTGAATTAATGACAGTAATATCTTTCGATTTCAATAACTATTCATCGTAAGTACCAACTATCTTATACAGACTTGTAGCTTATAACAAGGGCTACAACTTTTATTAATACCATATTTGACATTTTCTAATTAAAATCAGAACTTTACTTAGACACGACTAAAAACGATCGAAATTATTAAAAATTTGACTTGATATTGACAAATAATTATCAATCGTTCTCATATATAAAACTTTATTTTTTACTAATTAAAAGTTAAACGTAATACTAAGTAATCTTAAAGACAAATATATTGTGCACCTGTCACAAAAATATTAGACCTTTGTCATAAGAATTGAAGAAATAAATGATGTTTGAATTTTAATATATAATTGTTAATTATTTATTATTTAACAATAAAACATCAAAAATGAGTCTAATTAACCTTAAAGATAAGTATGTCGTACATCTACTGTAAAAGTTTTAGAATTATAGCATAAGAATTGAGGAAGTTTTTATATGTAACAACTTTTGAAAAATATTACATC
>PQFF01000056.1:394350-438172 GCA_003547095.1 Diversispora epigaea | reverse complement strand
TGTAATCCAATTTTTTCTCATTCTACACCATCCATATCTTTTTTTTTGATTTATTTCAGAAATAAAAGGTTTTTTCTTGGCAGCATGTCCACTATAGCCTTCTTGATGAAGAGTTCTTTGTATTGTTCTAGAAGAAACTGGTTTATTTATTATTTCATTAAAATCTTCAGTAATTTCTTCTAAAGTTTTGTTTCTATTATTTTTTGTTATTTTTATTAATTGCCTATTATCACATTCTGATAGAATTTTAGGTCTACCAGAACGTGGTAATGTAGTAGTCAGACCTTGTTCATTATATTTTTTTATGACATCTTCTACAGTTGACTTAGGATGCTTTAATATATCAATAATTTGCTTTTGTGTATGTTTTCCTTTATATAAACCAATTATTTCTCCACGTTCAAAATCAGTAAGTTCTTTTCCTTTAGGCATAATTTTGAAATTTTGAAATAATTATTGAAAATTATCTTTCAAAAACAAAAGTAAGATAATTTATCAAATTTATCAAATTAATTTAGAAAAAAATTTACTATTCTATTGATATTTAAAAATTATATTTTTTATATTATAAAATAAAAATCAACAGCATATGCAGTTTCTTTGTTTTTTTTAAAAAAAATGCATTTCAAATTTTAGAAAATATTTATTTTACAAACTCTCTATTATAGTAAATTTTATGATAATCTGTGAAAGAATTTAAACAATATATTAATATAAATATTTTATTTGTTTCTAAGTAAAGTTTTTATTTTCACTAAAAAATATTAAAAACTGTAATAATTAAAGTTATAGCTCTCATGTTAAGCTACAAGTTTGTATAAGATAGTTGATACCTATAATAAATATTAATCAAAATCGAAAGACTTTACGATCAATTATGCAATTGAATATTTTTGGTTAATTTCATTTAAACCAAAATTTATGTGCAAGTATATATCCAATTTTAACACACAAGGTATCATATGATAGCTCTTGATTAGGAAATTCGTTTAAAAAAAAGTTTTATATAATTTTGATTATCCATTTTTTTACAATTCGTCTTTGAAATTTATAGATAAATCTAGTAAGGATTTTGCGACAAATGATTGCTGATCACTTTATTCTGATGTAATATTTTTCAAAAGTTGTTACATATAAAAACTTCCTCAATTCTTATGCTATAATTCTAAAACTTTTACAGTAGATGTACGACATACTTATCTTTAAGGTTAATTAGACTCATTTTTGATGTTTTATTGTTAAATAATAAATAATTAACAATTATATATTAAAATTCAAACATCATTTATTTCTTCAATTCTTATGACAAAGGTCTAATATTTTTGTGACAGGTGCACAATATATTTGTCTTTAAGATTACTTAGTATTACGTTTAACTTTTAATTAGTAAAAAATAAAGTTTTATATATGAGAACGATTGATAATTATTTGTCAATATCAAGTCAAATTTTTAATAATTTCGATCGTTTTTAGTCGTGTCTAAGTAAAGTTCTGATTTTAATTAGAAAATGTCAAATATGGTATTAATAAAAGTTGTAGCCCTTGTTATAAGCTACAAGTCTGTATAAGATAGTTGGTACTTACGATGAATAGTTATTGAAATCGAAAGATATTACTGTCATTAATTCAATTTAACATTTTTGGTTAATTTCATTTAAAACACAATTACTGCACAAGAAAGTATCAGATTTTAACAAATAAGATATCATATGATAGCCCTTTGGTAGGGAATTCTTTTAAAAAAAAGTTTATACAATTTGAATCATTCTTTGTGTTATAATTCACCTTAGAAATTTATTAAAAAATTTATTAAAAAATAGTTGGCCGGATACTTTTGGCAGGTGAGTGTACCTGCCACCCAAATTCGAAATCCAAATGCCGAAATCCCAAATGCCGAAATCCCAAATCCCAAATCCCAAATTATAATTAGTATTTTTTGCCGAAATCCCAAATCCCAAATCCCAAATACTAGTAATTTGTGCATTTTGGCGTCCCAAATCCCAAATTATAATTAGTATTTTTTGCCGAAATCCCAAATCCCAAATCCCAAATACTAGTAATTTGTGCATTTTGGCGTCCCAAATCCCAAATTATTTGGGATTTGGGCAACACGTATAGTTTACACTCCTAGGAAATGCCGGATTAAAGATAAACTTGAAAAAGTGCGACTTTTTCAAGACAAGATTAATATTTTTGGGACATATTATAACAATCGATGGAATAGCCCCGGACCCTTCGAAGATTGAGAAAGTGCAGCATTATCCAGTTCCACAAAACAAGACAAACGTGAGAGCCTTCTTGGGATTAGTCTCATATTATTGAAGATTTGTAAAAAGCTTTGTCACAATTGCAAAACCATTACACAACCTTACGAAGAGAAGCGTAATATTTGAATGGAAGTCCGAATACCAACTCACGTTCGATACATTAAAAGGACGATTAACTTTGGCTCCCATAATGACCTACCCTGACTTTTCGAAACGATTTATACTAGCTACCGACGCATCTGACTGGGGAATTGGAGCTGTGCTCTCCCAGAAGGATACGGAAAATCTTGAACACCCTATCGCTTACGCCAGTCGCCTGCTGTCAGCTCCCGAACTAAATTATACTGTGTTAGAAAAAGAGTGCCTTGCCGCAATATGGGCTGTACGACATTTTAAACATTACCTACATGGTCCCAAGTTTGATTTATATACGGATAACTCTGCTTTAGCATGGCTAAAGAACTGCTCACAACCCAAAGGAAGAGTTGCTAGATGAATTTTTGAATTATCTGAGTATAACTACAAACTTATTCATAAGTAAGGAAGGCTTAACGCCAATGCTGACGCACTATCTAGAATAACTAATTAAGACAACAGATATAATAGAACTCAGATATTTATTAAAGATACAAAATCTCGAAACTTTTCGAAAATGGATGTAGACACTTATAATCAGTTAACGGAATACCTAATAAATCATACTTTTTCACCAAACGGCACTAACGAATAACAACAAAAATTACGACAACAAACGAATAATTACATAGTTCAAGACAATATTTTATATAAGCGAAACAAAGAGGACGATCCTCTAAGGGTAATCACAAGGGAAAATCTAGCTAAAATATTATACAACATGTACAATATACCAAATGCCAGACATTTTGGTATAAAGGCTACTATAGACAAAACGAGACAACGATACTTTTGGCCTACGATGGGCGAAAATATTCGAAATTACATAGAGACATGTGACATATGTCAAAGACAGGGTAAACCTAAACAAACTGAAGAATTACGACCTATTGGAGTAGGACAAGCTTTTGACCGATTAGGAATAGATATTGTAGGACCCTTGAAGCCAACAACAATGGGAAAAAGATACATAGTAGTGGCTACGGATTATTTTACAAAGTGACCAGAAACTAGAACTATTAAAAAGGCAGACGCGAAAACTATTGCTTGGTTTCTATACGATGAAATTATATGTAGGCATAGTTGCCTAAGAGAAATATTATCTGATAGAGGAGCAGTATTTGTTAGTCAAATAGTGACCAACTTAATAGAGATAATGGGAACATACCAAAGACTTACGTCTGCTTACCACCCTCAGAGTAATGGACTGACAGAACGGTATAATCAAACACTCTGTCAAACTTTAAAGAAATGTGTAAAAGAAACAGCGCAAGAATAGGATACACTGATAGCTTCGGCACTTTTCACATACCGAACAACTAAAAATAGGACAACAAAATATGAGCCATTTTATTTACTATATGGACGAGCCCCTACACTACCCATAGAACTTGATATTATTACTTGGCCAGTTGAAGAAATTGATGAAAAGCAATTTAAAGAAATGATCCACAAAAGAACTGGAGAAGTTGCGGGAATATTCGAAGATAATCGAATTCAAGCATTTAAGAATATTAAAGATGCGCAAAAACAGCAAAAGATAACTTATGATAGGAAAATTCGAACGATGACATACAAGACAGGAGATATGGTGCTAGAGTACAGTATACATGTCGTCAAAACTAATTTGGCCTTGACTCAACTCTTAAAATTTCAATTTTTAATTGCGTCTGACTCAATTACTTGCGTTAATCACTAATAAAAATCAAAATTTGCCTTGACTCAACTCGAATTTTTCTTGATTTTAATTGCGTCTGACTCAATTCAATAGTTTTGACAACATGTATAGAGTACAGATCCGATTTACAGAATGTTCATGGCGATAAGTTTCGAGATAAATGGTCTGGTCTTTTCTTTATTCATAGAGTTCTTGGTAATGGCTCCTACATATTAAGAACCAATAGTGGAGAAGTTCTTAATAGTCAACCTGTACATGGCAATCGATTGAAATCGTATAAACAAAAGGGTTATCATCCCACGTGAGATGACGAGTAAACAATAGACTTGTTTAAAAGAATTTGTAAGATTGCGAAAAGTCCTGAAAAATTTTGCCAAAAAACTTTTTTTTTACTATGAATAATATTCCAATTCCAGACAGTTTACGAAAGAGAGTTCATGAATTACGAAGAGAATTTCCGCAAATTTTAGGAGAAGCCCAGGTTATTATAGACAATACTGGTGCATATTTGATAACAGAAAGTACTGTAATAGAAATTGATCAACCCGTGAACAATGAAATTACTATGCAATATGACGATATGTTAACGATGTACGTGGTAGATATTTTTACAACTTTAGAAGAACAGGATCGGGTTATCAATCTTGACTTAGACGAACTTCTACGAATAGCGACGGATATGCATGAAACAAATGGTCAAAGAATGAATGCATATAAGAAACTTGGTGATTATCTACAAAACGCTCAATTAGGAAGTATCGTGACAGTACTAAAAAGAAAATTACACGAACGATTCCACCAAAACGGAGCACGAATTTACCAAATAGCGACACGAATACGATCATTATTTCAAGTAATAGGAACGCCATATGCCAGAAACTTTTGAAATGTTATGCCGGACTGGATCTATAAACTGTCAAAATCAGAGTTCGAAAGATTTCTGCAGCTTTGTGAAACAATAGGTACACAATTAATGGAAGATCTTTTGGAAATAGGTGTTGGGTCACAGGAGCTCCCCTTTGAAGGAAGAAATGTTTGTGGCGAAGTAAATTGGTAATCAGGTGAAATGTCACGGGGGATAACATTTTGTGACACTAGATGAACTTTCAGGTGATTGTTATCCTTGTACGAGGATGAAGGATGAATAATGTTGTGCGAGGATGAAGGATATCGTACGAGGATGAAGGATATCGTGCGAGGATGAAGAATGACGCACAAAGGATGAAGTATGAAGTACAAAGATGAAGTGTAAACAAAAAAGAAAGTATAAATACGACTGTTGTTGGAAGTAAGTTTCAACAGTCAGATAGTTAGTTCAGTTACAAGTTAGAATATAATTAATTAGAAATAATTCAGAATAATTTGAAACTCTTTATTAAAAAATATTAAATAGAAAAGTAAACTTTATTCAGGAACAGGAAAGATACGTCACACTGTAATATTTCTGTTGTTAAATGATACTTTGCTTTTAAAACTTTATATTTTATATTTTAATAAACTTATATTTTGTGTTGTAATATTGCGAAATATTATTAAATATTGTTTGATACTGCGTTACTACTTTTACTCCACCTTACTCACTGTGCCTTCATGATTAATTTGATTATTATTTGATTATTATTATTATTTATTATATATTTATTATCTGTTTCGAGATAGGCAAGTTTAGATCGACTGATTGCTTGACCTACTGGCAGATAGAGCGTATTATTATTTGTTTGTGTGATGCAAACTGTGAGACTGATTTGAGAAATTGTTCGAAATACTCTGTACTCCTGTGACAGTATTCAATGAATTCTATAAAAATTTGTATTATTCGTATTATATTAATAAATGTATTGTTTTATAAAGTTTCATATTATATTAATCTATATTACTAAATGCGAGCTGAAACGCTCCTGTCATGATCACTGGACGTCCCCTGTTGGTTTGACGTATCTATGNTACTTTAATAAATATTATATAGAAAAGTAAACTTCATTCAGGAACAGGAAAGATACGTCACGCTGTAATATTTCTGTTGTTAAATGATACTTTGCTTTTAAAACTTTATATTTTATATTTTAATAAACTTATATTTTGTGTTGTAATATTGCGAAATATTATTAAATATTGTTTGATACTGCGTTACTACTTTTACTCCACCTTACTCACTGTGCCTTCATGATTAATTTGATTATTATTTGATTATTATTATTATTTATTATATATTTATTATCTGTTTCGAGATAGGCAAGTTTAGATCGACTGATTGCTTGACCTACTGGCAGATAGAGCGTATTATTATTTGTTTGTGTGATGCAAACTGTGAGACTGATTTGAGAAATTGTTCGAAATACTCTGTACTCCTGTGACAGTATTCAATGAATTCTATAAAAATTTGTATTATTCGTATTATATTAATAAATGTATTGTTTTATAAAGTTTCATATTATATTAATCTATATTACTAAATGCGAGCTGAAACGCTCCTGTCATGATCACTGGACGTCCCCTGTTGGTTTGACGTATCTATGATGTATTTTTTGGTGATCGATGAAAAATCGAGTTTATAATATTTGTGTACAGTCAGACCTATGTATAATCACCTTATATATAATCACCTTTTGCTATAATCACCGTTTTTTTTCGGTCCCGAATTTTTTATATTAATTTTCCCTATATATAATCACCACATATAATAATTTTATGTATAATCACTATCACCACCAACTATAAGTCCCATTATAAGAAATTTCCCTATGTATAATCACATATTCATGTGATCTATTAATAAAATTAATTCGATCGTTACACTTGCACAGCAGAAATTATTGATCTATCATTGAGATAATCATCTAGATGATAGATTATTATCTATTAACCGAATTTTTTATTATTTTTTTTAAATAAATTAAATAAATTAAATAAATCGTGAATATAATTTGTCACATCTTCTGATTTCGGCTGTTTTTCTGTTATTTAGAGGAAGTTATTATTCGTTATATTAAATAGCTTTATTCCACTATGTTTACATCACCTTTCAATCTATTTAAATAATTATTTTTATTATCCATTATTCGAATTTATTATATTTTTAATTTTTTTTAAAAAAAATTACAAGCATATTTCGTCGCGTCTTCTAATTTCGGCTATTTTTCCGTTATCTACCTTTATTCTTTTTTTTTATTTGTACACCTTCCGATCTATCTATTTTTCATATCCTACTGGCCAATAGCCTATCCCAACAGTATTTTTCTGATTTGGATTAATTTATTTAAAAGGTATGACAGTATAAGTAAATTATATTTTACTCTTTAACAAATATGCCATTACAAAAGAAAAAACAGAGACGCTCAGCTATTAGTCAACAAATAAAGAAAGAAATTTGTCTTTATTCTAAACAAAATCCAGATAAATCTCATACTGAAATTGCAAACCAATTTAATATTGATTATTCTAACTTGTCTTTAAAACGCTCTACTATTTCAAAAATACTCAAGGATAAAGAAAAATGGGAGAACTTTGTATCAACTGAAAATTCTGCAAAAGTTTTTAGAGAACGTTCAGTAAAATTTCCTCATTTAGAAAAGGCTATTAGTCTTTGGATAAGTCAAGTATCAGCTAGTGGTCTTACTATTAGTGATAATATTTTATGTGAAAAGGCTGGGGAATTTGCACAGGCATTAAATATTTCAAAAAAATCATTATCATTATCTCATGGTTGGTTAATGGGATTTAAACAAAGAAATTATTTACGTTCTTTTATTTTGCACGGTGAAGCTAATAGTGCACCATTAGAAATGTTACCTCAACAAAGAAAATTTTTTCAAGAATTGTTATCTAACTATGAACTTGAAAATATTTATAATGCTGATGAAACTGGATTGTTTTACAGAATGACAAACAATCAAACATTAGCAACTGGTCCTGTTAAGGGTAGAAAAAAGGTAAAAGCATATTTTTTATTTAAATAATATTATATTATTTTTTTAAATNTGTTTTAAAAATATTAATATGTCAATGCTTCCAGTAACATACAAAGCAAATTCAAAAGCTTGGATGCGTCATGATATTTTTGAAAATTGGTTAAAGGATTTGGATTACAAATTTCGTTTAGAACAAAGAAAAATAATATTACTAATTGATAATGCAGCATCACACACAAATCCTGGTCATATTGATGATGAAAATGATGACAATGATGATCAAGATCTAATTCAAACTCAAGGAATTCGTCTCACAAATATTAAATTACAATATTTACCTCCAAATACAACAGCACATTTACAACCATGTGATGCTGGAATTATAAATAACTTCAAGGTATGTTACAAATAATTTTATTTAAAATTAAATATGCTAAAAATTTAATTAATATATAAAATATTATTTTATTATAGTTAAAATATAAACAATTATATTGTCGTGACCTTATTCAAAGATTTGAAAGAAACGAAAATATAGATAAATTGTAATTTATTTATTTAACAAATATAAGAATAATAATAATTTTTTATTTTTAATTGTTTTTAATTGTTTTTAATTGTTTTTTTAATTATTTTTTAGCAAATTAAATGTCAAAGAAGCAATTGATTTTATTGGAGAAGCTTGGGAAAAAGTAACACAATCAACAATTACAAATTGTTGGATAAAAACAGGCATTTTACCAGATACAAATGAAGAAGAAATTAATAATGCTGAAAATAATATGCAAGATGAATATTTACAAAATCAAAATGAAATTAACAATCTTTTATTAGATATAAATATTCCACTAGAATTTGATGACAATGATATAGCTACTGAAGAACCATTAACAGATGATCAAATAATTGAAATGGTATTAGAAGAAAATAATTTTGCATCACAAAATATTAATGATGAATCTGACAATGAAGAAACACCTACTGTTAGTATGAAAGAAGGTCTTGTATCTTTAAAAAAATGGATAAGTTTTTTTGAACAACAAAATTCAGATGATTTTTGTTTTGAAGATTTAATCAAGTTTAAAAAATATGTACGAATTATTGAAAAAATGGAATTTGCAAGCAAAAAACAAACAAAATTAGATAGTGTTTTTTCTACAGATATGAGTTTTGAAACAACTGAAGTAGATATTTTAAATTCTAATTATGAAATGAATGAAAATTTTGAAATAACTGAAGTAGATACTTTAAATTCTAATGAAAATTTTGAATTGGAAGATTATATGTAATATAAAAATTTAATAAAAGTTATATATAAAAATTTATAATCACCGGTGATATATTTTTTATATGATGTGATTATATATAGGTTTTTTATGTAATATCACATTTGCTTATAATCACCACCAAAATTTGGTCCCGAGGTGGTGATTATACATAGGTCTGACTGTATTCATATATTTGTATACATGTATTTAAAATAAATAATAATAATTAAATCGTGATTTGGTATCTGTCGTAACACTTATTATTTGTTTTCTAACGATTAAAATCACTAACGTTGTTTATTTGATATATTTGTTATTACTTGATGTTCGATTAGGAAACTACGGTAGGTCAGAATTGGTGACCTAATTATTTTAAAGTGAGATTTGTACAAATAAATCAAAAAGGTTCTTGAATCGTGATAAATTGGCTTTTTTGCAGTTTTAAAGAAGTAAATAATTTTGCATTTCTCTGTAGGCTGAATTTTTAGATGTTATCAACTAAAAATGGTAAAGTATACAAGTCAGGGTTGAAATTTAATTACGGGTGGTTGAAAAACGTCGAAGCGATAATAAATTGATTGATTGAATAAATTACCATACTTGGGAGCTGAATTTTTAGATGTAACCAACCAAAAATGTTGAAGTGTACAAGTGAGTCAAAATTTAATTAGGCGTAGTCAAAACGAATGATCGGATGAGCTACTATCTTTTGGCTGAATTTTTAGATATAATCAACCAAAAATGGTGAAGTGTACAAGTCGATGTCAAAATTTAATCACAGGTAGTAAAGAAACGTCGAAACGATAATAGTAATTGGAATTATCGGATAAACTGTTATCTTTTGGGCTGAATTTTTAGATATAACTAACTAAAAATAGTGAGGTATATGAGTCGAAGTTAAAATTTAATTACGGGTAGCAAAAAATGTCTACTATTTTTGAGGCTGAATTTTTATATATAACCAACCAAAAATGGTGAAGTGTACAAGTCGAAGTCAAAATTTAATCAAAAGAAATGTCAAAACGATGATAATTTGAATAATCGGATAAACTACTATCATGGGGGCTGAATTTTTGGATATAATTAACTAAAAATGGTGAAGTATACGAGCCGAGGTTAAAATTTAATTACGGGTAGCAAAAAATGTCAGAAAAACGTCAAAAATTTGTATACTATCTTTGGGGCTGAATTTTTAAGTATATAAATAACAAACTAAAAATGGTAGGGTATATAAATCAAAATTAAAATTTAATTACTCGGTCGCAGAAAACGTAAAAACGTACGTACTTAGATATTTTTAACATGAATTACTGTTACGGGAGTGAAAAAAACCATGTGGACAATGGAGAACCTGAAAATCGAAAACGACGAAGAGAAGATCATAATGAACCTTTGAAACAGAGACGGAGAGATCGTTTACGTAAATATCGTATTCACCAAAATATGCAAACAATTAATAGTGCAAGAAATTTCTTTGAATTTGCTCATTTCGAAAGGTTCCAACTTCCTGCCGCAACTTTTTGCAAAATGTGTAAACAAAAATATTTACTAGAGAGCCCCCAGGTATATGCTGTGCAAACGGAAAAGTCACTTTAGCAAAGGTTAACATACCTAGAGACATAAGTAACCTATTTCTCAGAAGTGACAAAACGGGAATAGATTTTCGACAAAACATTCGTGCATATAATGCTCTCTTCGCTTTTATATTCATGGGTGTAAAACTTGATGAAGAGTTGGCAAACGGGCGAGACAGAGTTTATTGTTTTCGTGTTCAGGGTGGTATCTACCATGCGATACCTGACTTCCTTCCAGGTGATAACTCTTCGCGATTCCTTCAACTCTACGTTTATGATACTGAACATGCTGATATCAACAGGTTAAGAATCATGCCTTCATTACATCAAGATACGATTAGCCAAATTAGACATATTTTAAATAATGTCAACCCTTTCGTTATAAATTTTCGTTGTCTTTCCGAAATTCGTGACCTTTCGCATTGCAAGCTCATTATCAAAGCTGACTCAGGTCTAGACCAACGCGTATATAACTCTCCGACAGCTTCGCAAGTAGCAGCTATTTGGATAGAAGGCAGCGATCCAGTTGGTATACAGAAATGTGATGTTGTGGTCTTTTCGCGTTCAGGAAGATTTCAAAGAATTTCGGAAGTAAGTGGTTTTTATGACCCTATGCAATATCCTCTTCTCTTTCCACGAGGTGAATATGGATGGCATATTGGAATTATACATGTTCCCAAAATTGATTTTGGATTTTTGAGATATTTCGACTTTTTAAGATTTATGCAGAATCTATTCTATATATGGAAGTAAAAAAAGTATCCAGTTATGTGTATCTTCAATCAAAGAATAAATCTGGGTGGTCAAAAAATTTCGGGTTTTAAATAAAATAATTTCGTCTTCTATGAAAAACTATTTCGACTTTTTTCCCCAAAATTGCAATTTCGGTCCCCAAAATAATTTTGCGTGCAAGTATAATTGGAATACGCCAGTATGACAAAAAAATAACATCAAGAGAGTATTATGCGTACCGACTGCAGATTCGAAATCACTCACCTTCGTTAGTTCTCCTCGGAGGTCGCCTTTTCCAACAATACGTTATNCAAGCTCATTATCAAAGCTGACTCAGGTCTAGACCAACGCGTATATAACTCTCCGACAGCTTCGCAAGTAGCAGCTATTTGGATAGAAGGCAGCGATCCAGTTGGTATACAGAAATGTGATGTTGTGGTCTTTTCGCGTTCAGGAAGATTTCAAAGAATTTCGGAAGTAAGTGGTTTTTATGACCCTATGCAATATCCTCTTCTCTTTCCACGAGGTGAATATGGATGGCATATTGGAATTATACATGTTCCCAAAATTGATTTTGGATTTTTGAGATATTTCGACTTTTTAAGATTTATGCAGAATCTATTCTATATATGGAAGTAAAAAAAGTATCCAGTTATGTGTATCTTCAATCAAAGAATAAATCTGGGTGGTCAAAAAATTTCGGGTTTTAAATAAAATAATTTCGTCTTCTATGAAAAACTATTTCGACTTTTTTCCCCAAAATTGCAATTTCGGTCCCCAAAATAATTTTGCGTGCAAGTATAATTGGAATACGCCAGTATGACAAAAAAATAACATCAAGAGAGTATTATGCGTACCGACTGCAGATTCGAAATCACTCACCTTCGTTAGTTCTCCTCGGAGGTCGCCTTTTCCAACAATACGTTATTGATAATTACGTTAAAATTGAATCAGAGAGACTCAATTTTTTCCGTTTTAATCAAGCTAAAATCAGAAGCGAATTGTACCAGGGTTTACAAGATTACCTCGCAACAGATAACACTGATGCATCTCGCGTCGGTACACGTATCGTCTTACCATCGTCCTTTGTCGGTGGTCACCGAGACATGTACCAACGTTACCAAGATGCTATGGCTTTAGTACAGCGTTTTGGAAAACCGGACATCTTTATAACTATGACTTGCAATCCTGAATGGACGGAAATCAAAGCGGACCTGCTTCAAGAACAAAAACCAATTGATCGACCTGACCTTACGAGCTGTATCTTTCGAGCGAAACTTGAAGAACTGAAGAAAGATCTTTTTCATAATGGCATTTTTGGACGTGTCATTGCCCGAGTATATGTAATTGAATTTCAGAAACGTGGTCTTCCTCATACTCACATTCTTATTATTTTGCATGCAGAAGATAAACTTAAAACACCCGACGATTACGATTCTATTGTTCGAGCAGAAATTCCTGATCCTACAGCAGAACCAAGACTTTATGAAACCATAACAAAACATATGATACATGGACCATGTGGTCCGTTTAATCTCAATGCGCCTTGCATGAAAGATGGTAAATGCAAAAAAAACTATCCACGAGATTTCGCTGAATTAACCGTCCAGGGGTTCGATTCCTATCCCATTTACAAACGTAGAAACAGATTTTACATAAATATAAAAGGTGCCAAACTGGACAATCGTTGGGTTATACCTTATAACCCTTACCTCTCTTTGAAGTACAATTGCCATATCAATGTCGAAATCTGTTCCAGTATAAAGGCTGTCAAATACCTTTATAAGTACGTTTACAAAGGACACGATAAAGCCGCTGTTGAAATCACTGCTGATTATGACGAAATTAAACAATATCTTGATGCCCGTTGGATATCGGCTTCGGAATCTTGCTGGAGAATACTCGGTTTCGAAATGAATGCAATTCATCCTTCGGTCTACAGATTGCAAATTCATCTTCCACAACACCAGTCTATTCGATTTTCTGATGACGATAACATTGCTAACGTCCTTGCTGATGAGAAAAACCAAAAAACCATACTCACTGAATACTTTCGTACTAATCTTATCGATCCGGAAGCACGTAACTATCTATATTCTGAATTTACTCGATATTACGTTTGGAATAGAAGATGTAAACAGTGGAATAAACGAAAAAATAATAATGCAATTGGTAGAATGTATGCCGTGAATCCGTTAGAAGGAGAACGTTACTATCTTCGAATCCTTCTAAATCATGTCAAGGGTGCAACTTGCTTTAACGATCTCAAAATTGCAAATGGAATTCCGTGCTTAACATTTAGAGAAAGCGCGGAACACTGTGGATTACTTGAAACAGACAAAAGCATACGAGAATGCCTGATGGAAGCATGCCAATTCAGAATGCCACAAGCTTTGCGCCGATTATTCGCGATGATTTTGATATTTTGTGAACCAAACGACGTACGAAATCTCTGGGATGAAAATTATCTTGATATGTCAGAAGACTATACTAGAAACAGAATACCTGAAGGAAATCTTCGAATCAACGCTGTTCTCAATGATGTTAGCAACTTTTTAAGGCAACATCACAAAACGATACGTGATTATGATTTACCGAAAATTACACTCGATTCGAATAACGATGATTATTTGTCTAAAATAATTAATGAAGAACTCACGATCCCTATTCCTCCTGAAGATTTAAGTAACATCAAGAGGCTAAATAACGACCAAAAACGTATTTTTGATAAAATCATACGTTGTGTAGAAGAAAACCAGCCTGGTTTTTTTTTCATTGATGGTCCCGGTGGAACCGGTAAGACGTTTCTTTACCGTTGTTTACTTGCACATATTAGATCCTCTGGTTTCATTACTCTTGCTACCGCTTCTTCAGGAGTGGCTGCGTTAATTATGCCTGGTGGTCATACAGCCCACTCCCGCTTTAAAATTCCCATCTCCCTTGATGCTGTTTCGACGTGTAATATTAGTAAACAATCGGATCTAGCCCGTCTCATCTGTCGTGCGTCAATCATTATTTGGGATGAAGCTCCCATGGCACATCGCTATGCTTTCGAAGCGTTTGATCGACTTTTGAAAGACTTAATAGACGATGAACGCCCGTTTGGAGGAAAAATTATTGTACTTGGTGGTGATTTCAGACAAGTACTTCCTGTGATTCAACAAGGCACACGAACTCAAGTAGTTAATGCTTCCATCATAAAATCTCCGCTCTGGTCAACTATTGAGATACTCCAACTACAGAACAATATGCGTGCACAAGATACATCATCCAGTTTTAAGGATTTTTTGCTTCGTGTAGGAAATGGTACTGAACCAACCATTGATGATAACTTGATTCGTATTCCTGACGAAATGATTGTTGCCTGGGAAGATGATGAAACGTCGATAAATCGTCTCATTCAAGAAACATACCCCGATTTACAAAAAAATGCATATAATCTGAATTATATTATTAATCACGCCATATTGGCAACAAAAAATGAATACGTTGATGCGATCAATGACATTGTAGTTAATTCTTTCCCTGGTTACCCCACTTTCTACTATAGCTTTGATTCGGTACCAGATGATAGACACAATCTTTACCAGCCAGAATTCCTCAACTCAATCGCTCCTAATGGTCTTCCACCTCACAAGCTCACATTAAAAGAAGGCACACCGGTTATTTGTCTACGTAATTTGGATCCGATGAACGGCATTTGCAATGGGACAAGACTAATATGTCGTACTCTTCATAAGAATGTTATAGAAGCAGAAATAGTGACAGGAAGTCATCGTGGAAAACGAATATTCCTGCCAAGGATACCCCTTACGCCATCACAAGATATCAAGCTACCGTTTATCCTCAAGAGAAAGCAGTTTCCGATCAGGCTCGCGTTTGCTTTAACCATCAACAAATCGCAGGGCCAAACGATTCCGCACGTTGGTATCTATTTGCCAGAACCGGTCTTTTCGCACGGACAACTCTACGTAGCGTTTTCACGTGGAATATCTAATACAACAACAAAAGTCCTGGTCAAGGGAGGAAAAATACCTGGCAAAAACGGTATTTTCACAAAAAATATTGTATATAATGAAGTGTTGACTAAACAATAAAGTACGTATACAGAGTTATCATTAACGATGTACAAATTTTTTAAGGTTATAATATTAATATATGTTATTGCATTTTTCTTCGACGATCATCCGTTCGATCTATCGTAACGACAAGAAACACAAATGGATGTAAAGGTGACTTGGGTAGAAATGACAGATAATGAAAAATAAAATATGTATGCTTTGTGTATAAGTATAATCATAATATATTTTTATTATTAAATTTTATTAAATAATAAAGTCACGATAATATCGTCATTATTTCTATTCCATTTATTTTATATATATATATATTTATTTATTAAACAATACTATATTTTTAAAATAAATCTTTGACTAATAACTTCAATACAATAATTCAACCTATTTTTAACCAATACTACGAAAATTAAAAAACCAAAAGTAAAAAAAACAAAAAAAATAAACACTAAGGAATTTATTATCCACAACTATATATGTAATAATTATAAGATAATAAACCTATTCTCGCATTTTTCTTCACAATTTAATCTACACACACACGTTACGGCTACGTAAAGACCGTTTCACTGGTCCCTTACCCTTACCACGCGAAACCTTTTCCCCATTTTTATTAATTTTTGTAAAACCTCCCTCTTCCGTATTACAGCCAACTAATTCATTACTTTCTTCAGTACATAATTCACCATTTGGATGTTCAGGACTTACTAAATCTTTATTAAGGGATTCATCAATTCTTACACGTTTCGTATCATGTAGACAATCCTTTAAATTTAACTCAGTATTACTCTCAAAATTACTCGAATCAACTGAAGTCTCACTTTTAGATTTCTTTTCTAAATTTCCAATATTCTGATGAGTAACCAAGAGTATACGTGTTGCCCAAATCCCAAATAATTTGGGATTTGGGATGCCAAAATGCACAAATTACTAGTATTTGGGATTTGGGATTTGGGATTTTGGCAAAAAATACTAATTATAATTTGGGATTTGGGATTTGGGATTTGGGATTTCGGCATTTGGGATTTCGGCATTTGGATTTTGAATTTGGGCGGCAGGTATANACCTTTTCCCCATTTTTATTAATTTTTGTAAAACCTCCCTCTTCCGTATTACAGCCAACTAATTCATTACTTTCTTCAGTACATAATTCACCATTTGGATGTTCAGGACTTACTAAATCTTTATTAAGGGATTCATCAATTCTTACACGTTTCGTATCATGTAGACAATCCTTTAAATTTAACTCAGTATTACTCTCAAAATTACTCGAATCAACTGAAGTCTCACTTTTAGATTTCTTTTCTAAATTTCCAATATTCTGATGAGTAACCAAGAGTATACGTGTTGCCCAAATCCCAAATAATTTGGGATTTGGGATGCCAAAATGCACAAATTACTAGTATTTGGGATTTGGGATTTGGGATTTTGGCAAAAAATACTAATTATAATTTGGGATTTGGGATTTGGGATTTGGGATTTCGGCATTTGGGATTTCGGCATTTGGATTTTGAATTTGGGCGGCAGGTATAACCAAGAGTTTAGTCCGAGCAGAATTTCTTGATGCTAAAACATCATGAGGTACATTACTTTCGAAAAACCTTTTTTTGTTAACAAAGCGTGTATCAATACAATTAACATCTTTGGCATACACGTAGAACTCATTCTCGATTATCTCCAATTGGCCAACAACAAATATCAACGATTCTTGAGGACGAACAATATTTTTTAGACTTGCCATACGCGAATTATGACACGAAAAAACAACTTTCATAATAAAATTATATTCTTGCCCAGAATAGTCAGTGACCAATGTATCAATAATAGTATCATCCTCAACTTCAGTTGGAATTTCTTGAGGAATTCCAACCAAAGAATTCAAGGGACATTTATTAGACTCAACAACTTTATTGAGAATCGTTAAATGTGTGGAAGTTGACACAGTCATCTACATTTTTTAAACAATAAAATATTAAATTTAATAATTAGTACTAACAAAAAAAAATGTATACGTTTGTAACAAGTACTTTGGCTCTTTTGTTTCCATTGTAGAATCCTGGAATAATTTTTCCACCGACAGAGTAAAAACTGTCTTTTTCAAAAATTGCTTGAGTTTCGTTATCTCTTTCTTCAACGTTTACAGGTACAAACAAGGTCATTTCTATTTCGCGATCATCACGTTCCACGGGATAGGTAGCGAGAGCCCAAACTACCAACAAGCTAGAATCATCTTTTTCTTTCTCATACTGTTTTACAAATTTTACCCTAACAATCGTGTCCGCATAACAAGGCATTAAAATATCACTTAAAAAATAATAACACAATTATAAAAACAAAAATAATAACGTGAAAAAAAAATAACAAAATTAAAACCGTAAAAATTTATTTATTTATATACAAACACACAGAATATACATTGAAAAAATTCTTCACACACCAAATAACCATCGTCACGCAATTTTAAAATTACAAGCAATTATGATGACAGAAGTAATCACTAAACTTAGCAAAAAAATGGATAATAATTCGATCATACAAATTGAATACAATGACAACATAATGACGATTCTTAACTAAAAAATCAACTCACCACATGACGACACAATAACAATATTTGACAATCCTAAAAATGCAGATAATTTTCTCACACTAAATCATCATCGTCGTACAAACTTTTAAATAACATAGTAGTAGAACCATAATAACAAAAAAATTACCAAACTTAGTAACAGAAAACGCAATATATATAAAAATAAAAATAATGATAATAATAACATAACGACAAACCAATTTATTACTAACTTAATGACATAATAACAAAACAAAAACATTATTAACAATTCCAAATAAAACCTTAGTCCAAAAACAAAAAACATTATTCAACAACTTGATCGAACCAACGATCAAATGCTTACCATATTAATAACACTACTCAAGCAAAAAGAAATAACACAATAAAATACAGAAAAAACAAAAAGTAAAAACGAGTAGAACCACATTTACAATTCCAATAACTAATACTAAAACAAATATAAAAATTATTATACAAACAACAAAAAAAAATATTAACATATTTCACATAAACATTTAAACCTATAAATAAATGAAACAAACACTAACAAAAAAAATAAAAATAAATCCCCGTGGCGAAGCCACGGGCAAAAAGCTAGTATATATATATAATGCAATATTTATTTTTTAGATGTTAGTGAAATCGGTGGTCGTGATGGTAATTAAGCGTCCTGGGCATTTAGAGGGATAAATGGTTTTAGTGTAACCGTCTTGGTGATAGTTTCGGTTTATCAGTTACTGAAATAAGAATAAAAGCACAAGCACAAAGGTAACTAAAATAACTGTTTTGAAAAAAAGTTCTATTCAACTCAATGAAAGTGAATAGAGGAAACTATCAATCATAGTATAATTTATTTATAACTTTATTAGAACACGTATTTACTTTAGCATTTTCAATATTATCCAAATAGAGTTTTCGACCGATTGATTGTTGTTGTACATACACATTAACCTTAATACGGCAATCTCAATTGTGATTCACAAAGTTATAAATAGTTATAAATAGTGTCAATAATGAATTTTTGTATAACGATAAATAGAAAACAAACAAAATGCGTGTGATACATTGAGAACGTTACATAAAAACAAATAATATTTAAAATAGGTTATTTAAATTATTACTAATAAAAAATTTTTGTAACCAGGAGTAGATTGTACAAATTATGTCATATGATGATAAAAACCTAAAAAGTAGTAATAATAATGCTATTATAGTTGAAGACAAAAGAATAAAATGATATCCACATGGCAAATTAAGAGCAATTTATAAATTGAATTTATTTTATTTTAGATATTCTTAATTTATTTTATGCGCTACCTATTTCCTTATTTTTCTTTGTTCGCAAAGCATGTGATTACAAACTAATTTAACATATACAACTATTTCTTTGACTTTCTACTCAATAGAACAACATTGAAAAATAACTATCCTTAAGAAAATGAATCGATTATCATTATAGATTTTAATGATATTAAACTGCTCAATTATCACTATTTGCATTTGGAAATGGATAAATTGTTTATAGTTATTTAATTTCAGTAATATTATGCTAACCAATTACTGAAAAATTTATTTATAAAAATAAATATTTAATACCAGATTTTTTTTCAATGGAGCTAATAAACTTTATTAATACTATAAACAAGTAAAAGTACATAAACAAATATCATAATTCATTAACGCTGCCTAAAAGCTAAAACTAAAACCTAAGTCTTACTATACATGACTCATCGTTGCCCAGTGTTACCTGAGTAACCGATGGTCACAAAAGGTTGCTGAATATTCAATACAAGAGATAAAAAAAATAAAATTTCAATAAAAACAACAATCAAAAAAAGTAATAAAAAAAAGTATAATAAAAAATGCAATCGGAGCAATAATTTATTAAAAACTATTTAATAAAGAACAAAAACTTGACAAAATAAGTAAGCCATATATATGATATGAAAAGAAAAATCAAGAATATCAAAAATTTTCATTATCATTAATAAAATGGGTACAATAATCTTTGAGTTGGTTTGCATTTAAATCTTTTGCTAAATCTGCCATGTCTCTCATATTCGTTCTGTTGACCATTCGAGAGAGCTTTAATTCCATGAGATCCTTTAAATGATCTAATTCATATTCGTTTGCCAATGTAAGTAGATCTTCGTATGGTTCGAAATCTGATGTTTGATCTGTCGTGTCTGCGTTCTGATAAATTGCATTATCGATATTTTGACCATATAAATAATGCAACAAAATGCGTACTGAGGTAGGGCTAACATAATCAATATCGATTGTAACTGGGTTAGTGTTTGCATATTCTCCTCCTGGAGAGAATTTCTGATTAAAAATTTCAGAACTCGCGGCAAGCACAATTCGACTCGCCCGTATTTTCTCGCCATTTACATTAAAAACAACGTCATGAAAAGAGTTCACCTGATTGGATAAAATTTCCAGCAAGACTTTTTTGTTAGTGCCTGACTGATCATGTTCTCTAATTTGTACTTTGAAATTTGGTGCTTTTATTTCGTGGACGCCAGCACTTTTTAGCATTGCGTAGTACGTTGCCAGGCGAGAATTTATATATTTCTCCTCATCTGGTTCAGCATTCAAAACCAAGTTGCTTGCAGAAAGCCAGTTTTCAGTATCGAATGGATCATGACTTTTACAAAGGTTAAGGAACAATGGTTCATGTGCATCAATGTGCTCCTTTAACCTCAAATTTTCATTTAAACATTTTTCATCAAGCCATTTATAAACCTCAAACACGTTAGACATGAATGTTTCTTTCCAATCATTTTTCCATTCGTCATCATCTATAAGTTTAGTGCGCAGGAATCGGAGGTGTGCGATTACTGTGATATCATTTGGATTACCAAGTGATGGGTATTTTTCAAGTACATTCGGAGGTGGTATGACATCTTCCGCGAATAAAGCCTTTTGACTCCATGCTACACTTTTATATTGAGGAAGGATTAAATCGTGAAAGCAACCAAATTTTTTAGAGTGATTATAATACTTATTGTAAGGAATATCTAAAGATTTAGTAATCGGAACGAATGGAATCCTATCAATTTCTTTAAGTTGAACTTTACTCAAATTTTTATAAAAATGATCGACCAATATGAAACCACGTTGGCGTATATCCGGTGGTGGATTTCTCTTCTGTTGAAATTCTTCGATTTTCAAAGCACATTTATTAAATGCATCCGAACTCAATCTGTCATTGAATCCAATATTTGATAATTTGACTCTATGTTTTACAAGATTAAGGTGAAGAAAAACATTTGAGTCTCCTCCATATACAGTTCGAAAAACAATATTATCATAATTGAATAATTCAGAAATCAGCATCAGTTCTTTTGTAAATGCATTGGGAAATTTTAATTTATTTAAATCTTTAGTGATTTTACATCCAAATCCAGAAGTTGCATTCTCCAGAACACTATCCAGAAAAGTTACATAGTTGTCATCATTTTCTTCTGGTAATTCAACATCATTAAATATGTAATCAGGAATTCCATACTGAATAGCTTCAAGGTCTTTCAAAATTTTAATGTCTGTCTCATCAGTAATTGCTAAAAAAATCTTCTTACTCTTTGTTCGATACATTTTAAATTCCTTGGGTAAAACGTATCCAACTGAAACTGGGGCATAACCCAACCTGCGATTTGTCATTGAGGGATTCCATCGTACTGGCCAAATAGGTAATCCACGGATCATTACTTTGAGAGGTTCCCTATTCGTTCCTAAAAAAAAACATATATATATATTAGTTATTATTTACGCTATGCTATTGAGATATAAAAATTTATTTACAAGAAAAAAAAATTAAAAGAAATACTATTGAAGAATAACTCAAACTAACTAATCAACTAACCCATGACATCCCAATTATTTCGTACTAATTTGTGGAAATTTTCAATATTATCAATTGACAAGCACTTGAAGAGAATGTCTACGCGATTATCCTCATCAGAAAAATAGACTTTTCGAAAATGTTGATAAAAATGATCAGGGTTGATTAATTGGAAAATGATATTAGATCGTAGCATACATTGGAGTACTTTGCAACCATATCTAAACACGTACTTTGGATAGTTGTGTGTAGCAAGTGGAAATGGCCAAAACTTTGAAATACAGTTTTTGAAATCAAGTTTTCCACCATTTTGCAATTTAATGATTTCTTCCAAGAGCTTGCAATGAAGATCGGGAAGGAACTCAAGTAGGATATGTCTATTCCAATTGAGTTTCTGATGATCCATATCTGGCAAATCGTCATCTTTTTCAATCAACAATCTTGCCCGATCTGAACCTTGAGCCCAGGTTCCATTAAGGTGAACAGACAAACATGTGGTGTCAGGAAGTGGAAAGGTGGAAAACAATCTTCCTTTAAAGTCACCCGACTTTCCAATTTCTTGTTTATTGTTTACAAACATTGGAAGATTAGGAGGACTAGGACCAGGGGGCTTCGGATTTCTAATTTTTCGAGGAACCGGGGGACTCAGGAGTGAGCCGAACAAATTCTTTCGTGGTTGTGCTCGAATACGTGGACGATTAGTCGATGCCCCTTCTTTAGTTTCTTTAGATTCTTTGGATTCTTTGACTTCTTCGGATTCTTTGGATTCTTTAGATTCTTTAGAGTCATTCTGAATTTTGTTTTTATTATACTTTTTGCTTTTAAGTAGAGCAGCGACGCCTCCCAACACACGTAGTCGATATCGTTTTGCATATTTTTGCAATTCAGAATCCCTAGGGTCATCTTTAGCACCAGTTGCAATAACCCATTGATCATTTTGTACGTCGTTCAAATCATCAATCAGTTCGACTTCCATCTGAAAAATTCGAACATCCCCATTCACAATATGTTTTCTTTTACTACGCGTTACTTTATCCAATCCGTTTACAGTTGCATTCCAGAGGGAAACTATTTTAAAAGAAGATGTGGCATCGGATATACGTGACACTTCAATTTTTTCAATATTCCGTAAAAATAAAAATTGGGAAGTGACGTTTGATTTGATTTTTATAAACAGGTCAAGAACTTCCTTTATGGAAAAGATCCTATCAGATATTTGGCTCGATCGTCGTCTAAGTGGTATCCGGAAGAGCGTTCCATTAAAAGTTGATCGAAAATCAATGCCTTCGATGCCTTCGTAAGGAACATATTGATCTCTTTCAGGAGAATCAAGAATGCCATCTTTGGGAAAAGGGCCAATGATTCCACGTTGAGGGAGGTCATTTCTCGTTGGTAGGTATTTTTCCTGAGGATCTAAAAATGCAATGGAATCGCCGCTGATGAAACTAGGAACATCTGTGAAGTGATAACACGAATTGAATCCCAATCCATGCTTTCCGATTTTTGTATCATCATCTTGCTTTCCACCGATACGTATCCGCATAAGAGACTCAAAATCCGATTCTTTGAATAGTGCATCGTTGAATATCAAAATGGCAGGACCTTGCCATTCCCTCATCCCATCACAATATAAAGATCTGGTAGGGTGTGAACGATCATCAACGATTACGTGAAAGTTTTTAGCACCAGCATCATCAGCTATCGTTTTTAGATATAAAAGTATAAAAAGTAAAAATAAAAATTTAAAACAAATTGTTAAAGAATTCAGAAGTCATCAAAAAAGTACAGTAAAGCTGATTCTAACCATTCTGAAGGAATTCTTTGAATATGCTTTCAAAGGGATAATCCTGACAAATGCAATGAAATTAATCTTAAAGAACATGATAATGACACTTAAATATATATATATGAATATCATACCTTTATGATATTACGAATGGATGAAATTAGAGTTTCATTTTGACCATAAGACCGAAAATTTGAAGCTGAAGTCATAGTTTTTTTTCCTGCTTATTCAAACAAGTAAATTTTTTGCCATCTTTTATTTTCGCCATTTCAACGGAGCAATACATCATATCCACCGATATTCATTGAACATCATTCCAATGGAGAAATACATCATTTTTCACCGTTATCCGAATTCCGGACTGTTACATTTTTTTTTTGAATTCCGCCTATTCATTGCATGATAATAAACATAAGGTTGTGTAATGATGATCATAAAATGAAGAAAACGGGGATGACAATGAAGATAGAGTTTAATATATCAACATCAATGTCAATTGTTGATGATGAGGATGCAATTATCTTTTGTGGCAAGTATACAAATGAAAAACCAATTATTTACAATACAGATACATTTTTTCAATGAAGAATTGAAATTTTAAGTTTTCCCAAAGAAATAATTTATTTATTATTATTTATTTATTTATTTATATTATATTTATATTATATAAGATAATGAAAGGCTTGTGTAACCGATTTTTTATATATGATTTTTTATTTTAATGTGGTGCTATGTAAACAATTTCCTTTTCAAAAAAAACCATTTCCATTTTAAAATTTAGAATTAGGAAAAAATTTTAACTCAGCGAACGGAGGAAAAAACAACATAAGAAGCCCAAAAATCATTACTTATAAATAAAAGCGTGAGAATCGTTATTATAAATAAATAAATAAAAAATCTAGACTTTTTTATTTCTCTAAACCAAAAAAATTTTACCTCGACAAATTGAGGTTGATTAAACTTTATTTTTTTTCTTTGTCAAAAGTCAACATAATAAGTGCGAGAATCGGACTTCGGTGAAAGTATTTAACTAGTCACGAGAAATTCATTAAGGTATTGTATGAGCCTGTGAAATAACAATATCTCTACAATTATTTTTATATATTAATCACGTGAAAAAATATTTTTCAGAGTAAATAGTAACTAATTATTATTTATTATGAACCAATTTATTACATAAATAAATTATTGATTAATTAAATTAAATTTGAAATAATCTTAAAAAAATTGTTAGCTATTAGCAAACAAATTTATATATCATAATTCTCTGTAAATATAATAATTTATTTTTAGATTAAAATTATTTATTAAAAAAAATCATCTGGGCAGTTTTTTATTGAATTATAGAATTTATCAAACCTTCAAGAATCGGAAGGTAATTTTTGATTAATTAGCCTTCAATAATTAAAACTATTAAGGTTATTCGATAAAATTTGTCGGTATCACAAATTTTGTAATAAATCGAAGGTATTTTATTGAAATATTTATTTAAATATCAATTTAATATTTTTATTACAAAGATATTTATATATCTCAATGTTTTTTGCAAAATTTAAATGAATACATAGAAATATAAAAAATTAAAATATAAATTATGAAATATATAAAATAATTTTAAAAAAAATATCTAAAAATCTTTAAAAATTGGGTACATGTAATTTGGATGCAACTAAATAAAATATAAAAATAAATTAATATTTTTTTTTCAATTGTAAAAAAAAACACAAATGATATAATTGATCTTACCAGCACTTGAAGCAGTGTAGATTTCATTAATTCTTCAAGTTCTTTTTCAAAATTTTCTTCATTCTTTGGTTTTGGAAGACTTGAATAATTGAGAAGCCGACTGGTATAAATTGCTTCCGGATGTGTTTTATAATTCATTGAAGTTGTAATTGTTGTAGTTGTCATATTGGTTGATTCTTCTCTCCAATGGACAAATATGCGCGAAATACTTTTCCAAATACTTCGGAGACTATGATTTTGATTTGCTAAAAAATCTTCAGCTTTTTTAATTTGAATTACAATTTCTGAATCTTTATTTTTCTTGTATTCTAAATAATCTTTATAATCCCAATAGTATTTCTCCAACTCATAATGTAATTCTTCAAAAGTGGGTCTATGTGTAACTCGAGCATCCCAACATCTCATAACCATCCTTGTAATTAATTTGGGAGTATGAAATGGAATTTTTGGTCGTAATCCATTGCATATTTTCATAGCTAAATCTTTATCATGTGGTATATCAGGATATGGAGGAAAGTTTGTAACTAATTCGTAAACAATAATCCCAAATGAATATATATCAGCAGCTTTTGTATATTCTTCATTACTACTTAATACCTCTGGTAATACACCAAATATATTCTTTTTTTCGGGATTATTTGAATTTGCTCCTATTAGTTTACTTAAACCAAAATCTGAAATCTTTATATCATATTTAAAATCAGATGATAAAATATTTCCAGGATGAAAGTCTTGGTGAACTATATTTAATTTATGAATATTCATTAACTTTAAAGATAAATCCCGTAGATTAAATAATTTTTGTAACCAATTAATATTATTAAAATTAATTTTTAAATATTCTCGAAGGTTTCCACCTGCTGCATAATCTAAAACCATCATATATTTTTGTGTTTCCGGATCTTTTGTAATTCCATGAAATCGAATTGAAGCTACTTCAATCTGTATTTTTAAGTGAATTGCCATCTAATAACATAAACATTTTTAGTCTGTAGTTAATAATTTAAAAATTATATTTAAATATTAATTAAATATTTACCTCATTTAAGACATCGTTGAAATTCACAAAATTATCAAACTTTTTTAATGCCACTTCACTTTTACCATATCTTTTCCATTGTTGATTTTCAATATCCCATTTATCAATTCGTCCATCAATCCACCTAGTATAATGTATTGTTCCAAATCCACCTCTGCCTATTTGTTTAACATCTTTAAATCTATCATAAGGTATCCATTCTATTACTTCCAAACCATAATTAGCATTTATTTGAGCATCTTGAATTAATTTATCTATTTTGTCATTTCCACTTACCCAATTATAAAAATCATTTTGGAAATGTTTCGAGTTACATGGCTTGCACCACCATCCAGTGTTGTACACGGGACATGTCCCAGGCCTTTTTTAACTTGTCCCATCTTTGTACTACCTTTGTCCCAAACATGTTCCTACTTATACTTAATTTTTAAAGATATATATTTATATATAAAATTAGATTCTAAGCATTTTTATTTAGAACATTAAGGTAAGTTTTTATAATAAAATTTTGAATTATTATTATTTTTTTCATTGTCCCAACTGTCCCAATTTTGTCCCAAACATGTCCCATGACAACACTGCCACCATCTATAATATTTTTGATTGCATTCAGGGCATCAAGCCATTTTTTTTTGTTTCTTAGGTATNAATCCACCTCTGCCTATTTGTTTAACATCTTTAAATCTATCATAAGGTATCCATTCTATTACTTCCAAACCATAATTAGCATTTATTTGAGCATCTTGAATTAATTTATCTATTTTGTCATTTCCACTTACCCAATTATAAAAATCATTTTGGAAATGTTTCGAGTTACATGGCTTGCACCACCATCCAGTGTTGTACACGGGACATGTCCCAGGCCTTTTTTAACTTGTCCCATCTTTGTACTACCTTTGTCCCAAACATGTTCCTACTTATACTTAATTTTTAAAGATATATATTTATATATAAAATTAGATTCTAAGCATTTTTATTTAGAACATTAAGGTAAGTTTTTATAATAAAATTTTGAATTATTATTATTTTTTTCATTGTCCCAACTGTCCCAATTTTGTCCCAAACATGTCCCATGACAACACTGCCACCATCTATAATATTTTTGATTGCATTCAGGGCATCAAGCCATTTTTTTTTGTTTCTTAGGTATGAAAGTTAGAAATTTATTTTTTTGAAAAAAAGAAACGTTTAAAATTACAAAATATGCAAAATGCTAATCCTAAAATTAAGCAACCAAGTTTATGCTCAAAAAACAGAATAGTAATTTTCAATAAGATTATACAAACTGAAAATGACTTCAGTGTGGTGAAAGTATTTGTGTATTTAATTCACAAGAATTAGATTCCTCATCCTTGTACATTATTTTTCATCCTTGTGTGTCATCTTTAAAAATAGAAAAGAATGTGTTTAGACTATACTTGCACGCAAAATTATTTTGGGGCCCCGAAATTGGTATTTTGGGGAAAAAAGTCGAAATAGTTTTTCATAAAAGACGAAATTATTTTACTTAAAACCCAAAATTTTTTGACCACCCAGATTTATTCTTTAATTGAAGATACACATAATTGGGTACTTTTTTTACTTCCATATATAGAATAGATTCTGCATAAATCTCAAAAAGTCGAAATATCTCAAAAATCCAAAATCAATTTTGGGAACATGTATAGTTTAGACGCAACAAAGGATGAAGAAAAACAAGTTCGAAAGTGTATAAAATAGACTGGTAATTTAGGATGTGAAAAGGATTGGCTCATTTTTGGAATTTTTTTTTTAATTTTAATTTTCTTTTGGTACATTTCAAAAATCTTTCACCTAATTTGTAATAAAATAATAAATAATCTTTTGGTACGCATTTTTATAATAAAAATAAATAATAAAGATAGAAACATATTGTTTTGATTTAGCAGCAGAGATAAGACATGCCTAAGCAGTGATATACTTTTGTTGTTACATCTTTGCAATAAGTTTAATAGTTTCGACATACTCTGTAATAATTTGATACATTTTTTAAATATTTTATTTCGTGATAATGGTAATATTGGTGAGAAATGGTTAACAGCCCGTAATACCTCTATTTCTAATTTTGTAATTTCTTGAATAAAGTTACTGAATAAAGTCTAAAGCTAAGATTCGAAAATTTGCATAGTGAGCTATAAAAAGATACTTTTACTCCACTTACTCATGTACCTTCAGATCGTACCTGTGTGTACTGTATTAGAGTTTATTTTATATATCTATTTGTTACGAGTAGGCAAGTGACTGTTTGATCCTACTGGCGAATAGTGGGCATTACGAAATATTGCGTACAAGAGTACGTTGAGTTAGTACGAAAAGGGTGTGATGAGAGTTTGATTTTGTGGGACTGATTGACGTAACTTTACTCTTTGTTCTGGGCAGACCGCCACAGATTTTGGTGTCTCCTGTGAGGTTTGGTATAAAGTATTCTTAAGAAAAGTAGTGTTTCACAGATTTACGAGAATTTTGATAAATATAGTTAGAGTTTATATTGTTTAAGATATCCCCTTTTTAAAAATCCAGAAGATTATTTCTGCCGAAAGATTTCTAAAAGTGACAGAAATTTTGTTTTCAGTAAGACTTTTGAGAAATAGCAAGTACAAAACAGTCGTTGACATAATAAAGTTCTTACAAATCAAACGATTAACAACAAAGACAACCGTTTCGAAATTTGTGTAACAAGACAAGGTACAAGAATTTACTCTCATAGAATTCCTACGAAACAATAGTAACCATAACAAATAAAAGAGTAATTAGAGAAATGAGCCGCAGTACTGAGGAAAGCGGAACCAACGCTTTGATAAAAGGATTACAAGATGCAGTTACTGACAGAGGTTTATCTTTCTTAATAAACATGTGAGATGAACAGGAACTATTAGTTAAAATAGATACAACTACTAATAGGTAGGTTCTAGAAGTTAAATAAACTACTGTTAATAAGTGTATTGATTAGTGTTAACTACTAATATCACGAGACAGTGCTTCAAATGATACAGTAAACGATTCAATACAAAGAGTTTGGTTATTATTAATAAAATAATAATACTAATAATTTCGAGGTAATAATAACCTTTATTAATAGTAATTGCTGTGTAATCAATAATTATGATTACCAGTTTGATGAATAATTTTTGTTTAGCAAAAAAATTTTGATTATAATTTTATTACATCAGATGTATTCATCATCAACTGTATTCATATCGAATATATTATAGTTTAATATATATCTATTATCGAAGAAAATTTTGGTGATACAATATCAGATATATACTAGATGATCTATTATATTTATTATATTTGAAGCCATCTAATGAAATATAATTAATTCTCATGATTTCTGCATGACTATAATACGTGACCTTGATAACAATCACTATGATAGTTATCCATAATATTCACTGGTCGAATGGAAAAAAATAGGACAGTTTTATCATGAATAGGATTCCGATTGATGGCTAAATTTGCTAAGATTTATTAAGTATAGGCAGTCGATTTTTTCTGATTTATAAATAGGAATTTCTGATTTATGAATTTTCACAAATAGGATGTCCGATTTATGCATATTTGCGCCATCAATAGGATTCCGATTTTTGTTCATTTGACCAGTGATTTCTGGCTGTAAAAATAATTTAATTCAATTCTAGTATTCCAAACGAATATACAATATTTAAGTTCTTTTTCTATTTAAAAATATTTAAATTTATAGTTATAAAAAACTATATTGTCATAATTAACATTATCACAAATAATTATATGTTTTCGTACTACAAATTATTNTCAATAATTATGATTACCAGTTTGATGAATAATTTTTGTTTAGCAAAAAAATTTTGATTATAATTTTATTACATCAGATGTATTCATCATCAACTGTATTCATATCGAATATATTATAGTTTAATATATATCTATTATCGAAGAAAATTTTGGTGATACAATATCAGATATATACTAGATGATCTATTATATTTATTATATTTGAAGCCATCTAATGAAATATAATTAATTCTCATGATTTCTGCATGACTATAATACGTGACCTTGATAACAATCACTATGATAGTTATCCATAATATTCACTGGTCGAATGGAAAAAAATAGGACAGTTTTATCATGAATAGGATTCCGATTGATGGCTAAATTTGCTAAGATTTATTAAGTATAGGCAGTCGATTTTTTCTGATTTATAAATAGGAATTTCTGATTTATGAATTTTCACAAATAGGATGTCCGATTTATGCATATTTGCGCCATCAATAGGATTCCGATTTTTGTTCATTTGACCAGTGATTTCTGGCTGTAAAAATAATTTAATTCAATTCTAGTATTCCAAACGAATATACAATATTTAAGTTCTTTTTCTATTTAAAAATATTTAAATTTATAGTTATAAAAAACTATATTGTCATAATTAACATTATCACAAATAATTATATGTTTTCGTACTACAAATTATTAGAAACTTCACAATTATTTCCTTATAAAAATAATTAAATGTTCATGTTCAAATTTTATATATTATATTTTCATAATTTATTCCATAGAAATTGCATCACCAATCAATTATTATATCAGTATTTATCAAATAAACTTGGCTTTAATACATTTCGTCTAGTTTATAAAAAAAACTATTTATTATGATATTGATTCTTGCAAAAATTTCCAAGAATTTATCAATTAATAGAATAAAATTAACAAAATAACCTATAAACTCTAAATTATTAAATATTAAATAGAATAAAATTAAATTAAAATACAATACAAATAAAATCTCATTGTATAAATACAATATAATTCCCGTTAAATAAAATTTAATACAAAAATCATTCATCCACACCCACCAAATTCTCAACTATAAACTATATAAATACTGAGGGTGCATATATTCTACATGGGATATGCACAGGATTTCGAAATGTTGCGAAGGTCACAGGAGATGACAGTAAGATGACAGTGTTACCAGGATGAGTGTGTTACCATCTAGATGACAGATTATTCATCTTTGTACAAAGTATTTCATTCTTGTACATTATCCTTCATTCTTGTGTGTTATCTTTAAAAATAAGAAAGACGTGTTTAGATGCAACAACAAAAGGATGAAAGAAAACAAGTTCGAAAATGTATAAAATAACTGGTAATTTAGGATGTGAAAGAGGATCGACTTTAATTACAATTTTTATGATTTTTAATTTCTTTTGGCATATTTCGAATAATTATGAATATCCTTTACTTAATCTGTAATAATAAAAATAATAATCTTTTGGTGCATATTTTCATAATAAAATTAATAATAAAGATAGAAACATATTGTAATGATTTAACGGCAGAGATAAAATACGCCAAAGCAGTAATATATTTTTGTTGTTATATTTTTGCAATAAGTTTAATAATTTCGGTACACTCTATAATAGTTTGATACATTTTTAATATTTTTATTTCGTGATAATGGTAATATTGGTGAGAAACGATTAACAGTCCGTAATACCTCTATTACTAATTTTGTAATTTCTTGAATAAAGTTACTGCATAAAGTCTGAAGCTAAGATTTGAAAGTTTGTGTAGTGAGCTGTAAAAAGGATACTTTTACTCCATTTACTCATATACCTTCAGATCACACCTGTGTGTACTGTAATAGAGTTTATTTTATATATCTATTTGTTGCGAGTAGGCAAGTGACTACTTGATCCTACTGGCAGATAGTGGGCGTTACGAAATATTGTGTACAAGAGTACGTTGCACTAGTCAAATGGAAAAAAATAGGATGGTTTTATCATGAATAGGATTCTGATTGATGGCTAAATTTGCTAAGATTTATTAAGTATAGGCAGTCGATTTTTTCTGATTTATAAATAGGAATTTCCAATTTATAAATTTTCACAAATAGGATATCTGATTTATGCATATTTGCACCATCAATAGGATTCTGATTTTTGTTCATTTGACTAGTGTTAAGTTAGTACGAAAAGGGGTGTGATGAGAGTTCAATTTAGTGGAACTAATTGACGTAACTTTATTCCTTGTTCTGGGCAGACCGCCACAATACATAATTACTGTATATTGTCACAGGAGTGCAGAGTATTTTGAACAATTTCTCAAATCAGTCTCACAGTTTGTATTACACAAACATAATAATAATACACTATATCTGCCTGTAGGTCACAGCTATACTTGCACGCTAAATTATTTTGGGACCCCGAAATTGCAATTTTGGGGAAAAAAGTCGAAATAGTTTTTCATAGAAGACGAAATTATTTTACTTAAAATCTGAAATTTTTTGATCACCCAGATTTATTCTTTGATTGAAAATATACTTAATTGGGTACTTTTTTTACTTCCATATATAGAATGGATTCTGCATAAATCTTAAAAAGCTGAAATATCTCAAAAATCCAAAATCAATTTTGGGAACATGTATAGTCACAGCTAATACAATCGATTTAACTGGCCTATCTCAGAACAGATAATAAATATAATAAATAATAATAATAATAATAATAATAATCAAATAATCATGAAGGCACCGTGAGTAAGGTGGAGTAAAAGTAGTAATACAGTATCAAACAATATTTAATAATATTTTACAATATTACAACACAAAATATAAAATATAAAGTTTTAAAAATAAAGTATCATTCAATGACGAAAATATTGCTATGTGTTAGAACATCTCTTTTACTGTTTCTGAAGGAAGTTTACTTTTCTATATATATATAATAATTATTAATTTCTAAACTATTTCAAATTTAACTAACTACTGAAACTTACTCCCAACAACAGTTATATTTATACTTTTCTTTTGTTTACACTTTATCCTTCATCTTTGTACTTTATTCTTCATCCTTTGTGTGTTATCATTCATCCTTTATCCTTTATTTTTGTACTTTATCTTTCATCCTCATATGGCATATTATGGATGGCTACACAAATTATGACAATTACCTGAATGTTTATCCTAGTGTCACAAATTATCATCCCCTGTGACATTTCACCTGATTACCAATTTGTTCACCCACACTATCATTACAAAAAAAAATGATAATAACATCATGAATAATAACAAATGATTAATTAGTTTCTATTATCTCTGAAATATTAACTTACTATATTATGATTTGATTGATTATTTAAATTGATATTTTAAATAAGATATATTTAAAAAGTTTTACCATCATTCATTTAGTCATTTTTGTGATTCCTCATATGAATAATTATAATTTAATTGTTGAAAAAATTTAATTTTATCATATCAAATTACTTTATGATTCAAAGATTTGAAAATTTGTCCAACATATGTTTATTATTTCTTTGGCCATAAAATTAATCATATAATCTATTATATAAATAAAATAATAATAGTATGAATAAATATATCACTTAATTTCTTGTATAAATACTTCCATTTGTAAGTCAATAAAGTTGATATACAATTTTTTCACTCCTAAAATTCAATCATTAGGATATCAATATACATATTAATTGCAAGAAATTTCATAAATTATAAAGTTATAATTGAATATATTTATATGCATATAGATAATTACCAAAGAAATAGAAATGTTTTTAACCTGCAAATTTACCAAGATTTATAATTAATTTCAACTGTAATATTCTTCGATTAAACAGCATAAATAATTCTAAATAAGAAATACTCACCATATTATTTTGAAACAAAAATTGACTATAGTGTCACAGGAGGGCAGAGTGTTTTGAACAATTTCTTAAATTAATCTCATAGTTTGCATTATACAAATTATACATGTCGTTGAATTGAGTAAGACGCAATTAAAATCAAGAAAAATTGGAGTTGAGTCAAGACAAATTTTGATTTTTACTAGTAATTGACACAATTAGTTGAGTCAGACACAATTAAAAATTGAAATTTTAAGAGTTGAGTCAAGGTCAAATTAGTTTTGATGACATGTATAATACAAATTCAATAATAATATACTTTATTTGCCAGTAGCACAGGTCAAAATATAACATATCATATAGACATCAGGTGCCAGATAGGTGTAAATTATTTGCCAAAGATCATATAGACATCAGGTACCAGATAGAGGCATAAATTATTTGCCGAAGTTCAGCAAATATCAGGCACCTGATATGTATATATGTATATAATAATATCGGATACCTGATATGTGTAAGATATGTAAAATCACTGGTCAAAATTTATAAAACCTACACCTATCGGGTACCAGATAGGTGTAGTATCCGTGCCTAATATCGTACACATATCGGGTACCTGATAGGTGTAAAAAATGTTTTTTTACACATATCGGGTACCTGATAAGTGTGAAAAATGTTTTCTTACACCTATCGGGTACCCGATATGTGTATGATATTAGGCACGGATACTACACCTATCTGGTACCCGATAGGTGTAGGTTTTATAAATTTTCGACCAGTGAATGTAGAATATCAGGTACCTGATATGTATTTTTTGTAATAGTAATTCTGGCTGTAATGTAATTATGATATATAAAATTGGACATAATTATCGATGGTTATTACATATAAAACTTTTATTTTATAAGTAAATCTCAGAATTGATACTAATTAACTTCAAAAACAAGAATATAGCGCATATTATATCAAAATTTTAGACCTATTATATTAAAATTAAGAGAATAATATGTGTTTGAAGTTTGAATGGATGAAAAACTTTAAAACGGCTATTATTTGTTTAAGTTTAATTAAATAAGTTTGATATTTTTACAGTGAATGTAATTAATTTTTGTATTTAAAGTTACTTAGTACTGTTTTTAGTATTTACTTATAAAAAAGTTTTATGTGATAATTATTAAAAATTTTATAAGTAATACTAAAAATGGTATTAAGTAACTTTAAATACAAAAATAAATTACGTTCACTGTAAAAATATTAAACTTATTTAATTAAAATTAAACAAATAATAGCCGTTTTAAAGTTTTTCATCTGTTCAAAATTAAAACACGTATTATTCTCTTAATTTTAATAGAATAGGTCTAAACTTTTGATATAATACGCGCTATATTCTTGGCTTTGAAGTTAATTAGTATCAATTTTGAGATTTACTTATAAAATAAAACGTTTTATATGTAATAACCATCGATAATTATGTCTAATTTTATATATCATAATTACATTACAGCCAGAATTACTATTACAAAAAATACATATCAGGTACCTGATATTCTACATTTTACATATCTTACACATATCTTACACATATCTTACACATATTGGGTACCCAATATTATTATATATATATATCACAACATCTATCTGACACTTATCCTACATATATGATATGTTATATTTCGACCTGTGGAAGTGCCCCCATCACACTAGTTATTATTGCATCAGTAAATTTTTTTAAACGTAAACCTTCGAAGTCCTTCACTCCAATAACCTTCGAATACCTCCAACATAAACGTAATATTTACGAAGGTTATTGGTACCGAAAATCTTCATTTTTATTAATAAAACATAATACTCCGGAGGTTATTGATATTGATAACTTTCAATAACCTTCACTTTATCATAATAAATGTAATATTTGCGAAGGTTATTGGTCCGATAACCTTCAATAACCTTTGAAAACGAAATTATTACAATAACCTCCGACATAAAAAATTTCCTGATGCTTAAATTTATTAAAAAAGATGTATTGAAAATTGTTAACTATCAAATTTATAATTTATTTTAAATTAAAATTATTTATTCAAAAGGTAATCCTTGATTAATTAGCTTTATGACTATTAATAATTTCATTCTAATTATTAGATCATGAGAAAGNAATATTATTATATATATATATCACAACATCTATCTGACACTTATCCTACATATATGATATGTTATATTTCGACCTGTGGAAGTGCCCCCATCACACTAGTTATTATTGCATCAGTAAATTTTTTTAAACGTAAACCTTCGAAGTCCTTCACTCCAATAACCTTCGAATACCTCCAACATAAACGTAATATTTACGAAGGTTATTGGTACCGAAAATCTTCATTTTTATTAATAAAACATAATACTCCGGAGGTTATTGATATTGATAACTTTCAATAACCTTCACTTTATCATAATAAATGTAATATTTGCGAAGGTTATTGGTCCGATAACCTTCAATAACCTTTGAAAACGAAATTATTACAATAACCTCCGACATAAAAAATTTCCTGATGCTTAAATTTATTAAAAAAGATGTATTGAAAATTGTTAACTATCAAATTTATAATTTATTTTAAATTAAAATTATTTATTCAAAAGGTAATCCTTGATTAATTAGCTTTATGACTATTAATAATTTCATTCTAATTATTAGATCATGAGAAAGATTAATGATGAGCAAATTATAATCAGATAATTATATTATCAGATATAATTTTGCCGACATAGTTGTACAATCAAGTAGCGGATCATCAATTAATTTTATGCAGTTATTTTACAAGAAATAAATGACACTTAGGGAGCTACGCTGTGCAATTTGTTCCAGTTTATATCTGCGTGAATATTTGATGATTATTTCTATGCAAGAAATACATTTATCATTATTTGAAGCTAGTAAATATGTTGTTGAAAAGCCATTTTTAAAAATTGACCTTGTATGCAAGTATCCGTATATAAATGGAAGCAATCATAAAGCTTTGTTAGATAGAAGTGGGTTTATTGGTAGTAATATAAATAGTAAAGATGAAAATCTTCTCAATATTCAAAAACTTACGAAGAGCACCTAGAACATTTGAAGAATGTGTTTACACTTCTAGGAAATGTCGGATTAAAAATAAATTTGGAAAAGTGCGACTTTTTCAAGACAAGATTAATATTTTTGGGACATATTATAACAATTGATGGAATAGCCCCGGACCCTTCGAAGATTGAGAAGGTGCAGCATTATCCAGTTCCACAAAACAAGACAAACGTGAGAGCCTTCTTGGGATTAGCCTCATATTATCGAAGATTTGTAAAAAGCTTTGCCACAATTGCAAAGCTATTGCACAACCTTACAAAGAGAAGCGTAATATTTGAATGGAAGTCCGAACTATACATGTTCCCAAAATTGATTTTGGATTTTTGAGGTATTTCGACTTTTTGAGATTTATGCAGAATCTATTCTATATATGGAAGTAAAAAAAGTACCCAGTTATGTGTATCTTCAATCAAAGAATAAATCTGGGTGGTCAAAAAATTTTGGGTTTTAAATAAAATAATTTCGTCTTCTATGAAAAACTATTTTGACTTTTTTCCCCGAAATTGTAATTTCGAGGCCCCAAAATAATTTTGCGTGCAAGTATAGTCCGAACACCAACTCGCGTTCGATACATTAAAAGGACGATTAACTTCGGCTCCCATAATGATCTACCCTGACTTTTCAAAACGATTTATACTGGCTACCAACGCATCTGACTGGGGAATTGGAGCTGTGCTCTCCCAGAAGGATACAGAAAATCTCGAACACCCTATCGCTTACGCCAGCCACTTGCTGTCAGCTCCTGAACTAAATTATACTGTGCTAGAAAAAGAGTGCCTCGCCGCAATATGGGCTGTACGACATTTTAAAAATTACCTACATGGCCTCAAGTTTGATTTATATATGGATAACTCCGCTTTAACATGGCTAAAGAATCGACCACAACCCAAAGGAAGAGTTGCTAGATGGATTTTTGAATTATCTGAGTATGATTACGAACTTATTCATAAGTAAGGAAGGCTTAACGCCAATGCTGACGCACTATCAAGAATAACTAATTAAGACAACAAATATAATAGAACTCAGATATTTATTAAAGATACAAAATCTCGAAACTTTTCGGAAATGGATGTAGATACTTATAATCGGCTAACGGAATACTTAATAAATCATACTTTCTCACCAAATGGCACTAACGAACAACGGCGAAAACTACGACAACAAGCGAATCATTACATAGTTCAAAACAATATTTTATATAAGCGAAACAAAAAGGGCGATCCTCTAAGGGTAATCACAAGAGAAAATTATTATACAATATGCATAATGTACCAAATGCCGGACATTTTGATATAAAGGCTACTATAGACAAAACGAGACAACGATACTTTTGACTTACGATGGGCGAAGATATTCGAAATTACATAGAAACATGTGATATATGTCAAAGACAGGGTAAACCTAAACAAACCGAAGAATTACGACCTATTGGAATAGGACAAGCTTTTGACCGATTAGGAATAGATATTGTAGGACCCTTGAAGCCAACAACAATGGGAAAAAGATATATAGTAGTGGCTACAGATTATTTTACAAAGTGGCCAGAGGCCAGGGCTATCGAAAAGGCAGATGCGAAAACTATCGCTTGGTTTCTGTATGATGAAATTATATGTAGGCATAGTTGCCCAAGAGAAATATTATCTGATAGAGGAGCAGTATTTGTTAGTCAAATAGTGACCAATTTAATAGAGATAATGGGAACCCACCGAAGGCTTACGTCTGCTTACCACCCTCAAAGTAATGGACTGACAGAACAGTATAATCAAACACTCTGTCAATTTTAAAGAAATGTGTAAAGGAAACAGCGCAGGAATGGAATACACTGATAGCTTCGGCACTTTTCGCATACTGAACAACTAAAAATAGAACAACGAAATATGAGTCATTTTATTTACTATATGGACGAGCCCCTACACTACCCATAGAACTTGATATTATTACTTGGCCAGTTGAAGAAATTGATGAAAAACAATTTAAAGAAATGATCCACAAAAGGACTGGTGAGGTTGCAGGAATATTGAAGATAATCGAATTCAAGCATCTAAGAATATTAAGGATGCACAAAAATGGCAAAAGATAACCCATGATAGGAAAATTAGAACGATGATATACAAGACAAGAGATATGGTGTTAGAGTACAGATCTGATTTACAGAATGTTCATGGCGATAAGTTTCGAGACAAATGGTCTGGTCCTTTCTTTATTCATAGAGTTCTTGGTAATGGCTCCTACATATAACCAATAGTGGAAAAGTTCTCAATAATCAACCTGTACATGGCAATCGATTGAAATCGTATAAACAAAGGGGTTATCATCCCACATGAGATGACGAGTAAACTATACATGTCGTCAAAACTATTGAATTGAGTCAGACGCAATTAAAATTGAGAAAAATTGGAGTTGAGTCAAGATAAATTTTGATTTTTACTAGTAACTGACGCAATTAGTTGAGTCAGACGCAATTAAAAATTGAAATTTTAAGAGTTGAGTCAAGACCAAATTAGTTTTGACGACATGTATAAAGTAAACAATAGACTTATTTAAAAGAATTCGTAAGATTGCGAAAAGTCCTGAAAAATTTTGCCAAAAACTTTTTTTTTACTATGAATAATATTCCAATTCCAGACAGTTTACGAAAGAGAGTTCACGAATTACGAAGAGAATTTCCGCAAATCTTAGGAGAAGCCCAGGTTATCATAGACAATACTGGTGCATATTTGGTAACAGAAAGTACTGTAATAGAAATTGATCAACCCGTGAATAACGAAATTACTACGCAATATGACGATATGTTAACGATGTATGCGGTAGATATTTTTACAGCTCTAGAAGAACAGGATCGGGTTATCAATCTTGACTTAGACGAACTTCTACGAATAGCGACGGACATGCATGAAACAAATGGTCAAGGAATGAATGCATATAAGAAACTTGGTGATTATTTACAAGATGCTCAATTAGGAAGTACCGTGACAGTACTAAAAAGAGAATTACACGAACAATCCCACCAAAACGGAGCACGAATCTATCAAATAGTGACACGAATACGATTATTATTTCAAGTAATAGGAATGCCGTACGCCAGAAACTTTCAAAGTGTTACGCTGGACTGGATCTATAAACTGCCAAAATCAGAGTTCAAAAGATTTCTACAGCTTTGTGAAACAATGGGTACACAATTAATGGAAGATCTTTTGGAAATAAGTGTTGGGTCTATACATGTTCCCAAAATTGATTTTTGATTTTTGAGATATTTCGACTTTTTGAGATTTATGCAGAATCTATTCTATATATGGAAGTAAAAAAAGTACCTAGTTATGTGTATCTTTAATCAAAGAATAAATCTGGGTGGTCAAAAAATTTCGGGTTTTAAGTAAAATAATTTCGTCTTCTATGAAAAACTATTTCGACTTTTTTTCCCAAAATACCAATTTCGGGGCCCCAAAATAATTTTGCGTGCAAGTATAGTTGGATCGCAGGAGCTCCCCTTTGAAGGAGGAAATGTTTGTGGCGAAGTAAATTGGTAATCAGGTGAAATGTCCGGGGGATAACATTTTGTGACACTAGATGAACTTTCAGGTGATTGTCATCCTTGTACGAGGATGAAGGATGAGAAATACTGTACAAGGATGAAGGATATCGTGCGAGGATGAAGGATGATGCACAAAGGATGAAGTATGAAGTACAAAGATAAAGTGTAAACAAAAGAGAAAGTATAAATACGACTGTTGCTGGAAGTAAGTTTCAGTAGTGAAAAACTCAGTTAGTGAATGATAGTTAGAATATAATTGATAGTTAATTAATTAATTAGAAATAATTCAGAATAATTCGAAATACTTTAATAAATATTATATAGAAAAGTAAACTTCATTCAGGAACAGGAAAGATACGTCACGCTGTAATATTTCTGTTGTTAAATGATACTTTACTTTTAAAACTTTATATTTTATATTTTAAAAAACTTATACTTTGTGTCATAATATTGCGAAATATTATTAAATATTGTTTGATACTGCGTTACTACTTTTACTCCACCTTATTCACTGTGCCTTCATGATTAATTTGATTATTATTTGATTATTATTATTATTTATTATATATTTATTATCTGTTTCGAGATAGGCTAGTTTAGATCGATTGATTGCTTGACCTACTGGCAGATAGAGCGTATTATTATTTGTTTGTGTGATGCAATCTGTGAGACTGATTTGAGAAATTGTTCGAAATACTCTGCACTCCTGTGACAATATGCCATTCAATCAGATCGAAAAAAAATTCTATTGTATATGTTGTCATGTGACTTTATTCATTTCGAAATTTTATAAATTATTATGTCGATTCCGTGTTTATATATGATCTGTGTTCACACACTATGTGTACATTAAGAAATTTTCTTGCAAAAAATATTACGTAAATTTACGGATCGTAATATTTTACGTAAAATTTTACGAAAAATATTGCGTAAAATATTACACTCCATATAATTATGAAAAAAATTACGTAAATTTACGTGGGTATCGTAAACTTACGTAATTTTACAGTTAAAAAAACTTCCTGATGTTTGATTATTATTATTATTTATTATATATTTATTATCTGTTTCGAGATAGGCTAGTTTAGATCGATTGATTGCTTGACCTACTGGCAGATAGAGCGTATTATTATTTGTTTGTGTGATGCAATCTGTGAGACTGATTTGAGAAATTGTTCGAAATACTCTGCACTCCTGTGACAATATGCCATTCAATCAGATCGAAAAAAAATTCTATTGTATATGTTGTCATGTGACTTTATTCATTTCGAAATTTTATAAATTATTATGTCGATTCCGTGTTTATATATGATCTGTGTTCACACACTATGTGTACATTAAGAAATTTTCTTGCAAAAAATATTACGTAAATTTACGGATCGTAATATTTTACGTAAAATTTTACGAAAAATATTGCGTAAAATATTACACTCCATATAATTATGAAAAAAATTACGTAAATTTACGTGGGTATCGTAAACTTACGTAATTTTACAGTTAAAAAAACTTCCTGATGTTTGATTATTATTATTATTTATTATATATTTATTATATGTTTTGAGATAGGCAAGTTTAAATTGACTGGTGCTTGACCTACTGGCAGATAAAGCATATTATTATTACGTTTGTGTGATGCAAACTGTGAGACTGATTTGAGAAATATTTTGAAATACTCTGCACTCCTGTGGCACTATTACTATTTTTATTATTACTGATATTATTAAAAATAATTCAAGAAAAACTGAAAAGTTGTTTCAATGTTTACGTCATTTCTAAATTATTATGAAATGAATTTATATTTTAATTAATTATTTGAATTATTCGAATTGAATAGATTTTATCTAAAATATGTTTTCATTTTTTTTTATAATGTATTACATCTACATCCAAGAAAAGAATGAAATAAATTTAAAGAAATCAATTAATCGATTTTTCAATATTCCATATTCTCAACAAGAGGTATACTGAAATAAATAAATTATTTCTAAAAATGTTGAATTAAGAAATAATAAATGACAATTTTTTCTATTCTTATCATTTTTCTGATGATGATAATATAATAATAATGATGTAATAATAAATATAATAATTAGCATGGAAATAATTTTTTTTTGTTACCTCTAATAAGTTCAGTGGTTGCTTCTAGTATCCTCAGAGTCGTCAGAAATTTTGTGTTCTTGATAAATTAGTATTTCCAAGAAAGATCTTCTCTTGAATAAATCAACTGTGAAAGTCCATGCAGCTCATAACTATTTTAAAAATTAATTTAAACCTACTTCATTAAGATGTGAATAAATTTTTTTTATCAAAGATAAATTCTTGAATAGCATGTTGCATAAGACTAAAATAATTATGTGAATTTCTTCATTTATAGAGCTAAGAAATATTTGAAAATAACAACTGTGGAAAAAATTATCAAAAAATTTAATTGATTATTACACATAAATATTAGTCTTTTTTATTTCTTAATCTTATAGAATAAAAATGCAATCATCAAACGTGAAATTTATTGTTATTCTTACTACATTAACAAAAAATATGCCAATGTCAATCAGGTGTTTCGTTTATTATTAAATTTAGTAAACCTCTTCTTTCTCTGTAGGAACTATAAGTTATTACATTTTTTATTATAAAATTTAAAATAAACACGATTATTTATTAACAATTAATTGATGAAAACATGTCTAAACATTTGGAATTTATGGAATCCTACTTACTCGATAATAACGACAAATAATTTAACCATTTTATAAGATATTTGATATGAATGAATTGTTATTTAAGATAAATTATAAAGTTTAAAAATGAACTTTTAATAATTTGAGACGTTTCTCCAACATTAAAGAAGTTGAGTATAATCATTTGATATTTTTTTATAAAAAGAATTAAAAGAATAAGAATAAAAAATC
>PQFF01000056.1:354545-387038 GCA_003547095.1 Diversispora epigaea | reverse complement strand
TAAATTTTAGTATTTTTATTTAAAGACAAGAAACAAAATTTATAATGAAGAAAATAAAATTCAGGAAAATTAATCTTTAATTTGTTGGAAATTTATTATTTTTTAGTATTTTCTCCAAAATTAGAAATAGCCCATTTATTTGTTTATTTAGTTATTTTATTATTTTATATTTTTATATTTTTATTATTTTATTATTTCATTGCTTTTATTTTAATTAAAGTGTGTGATCATTTAAAATATATCATTATTTCAAAAATCGACTTTCTTTTTTATAACTGATGCATACGTATAAACTCATGTGTGTATTCTTTTCTACAAAATTAATAATATATTTCTTGCTATCAATAATCTAAAAATAAATTCGCAAATATTTTTTTAAAACAAAAACAAGTGAATTTTTATTTTATAATACAAAATAAAATTACGTGAAGATTATAATGAATATAATATTTTGTATTCATACCTTTATTATCTCATAATTATCTCATAATTATCTTTTATAATTATGAAGTAATATTTTATTGTATATTATTTATTATTATTAAGCTACTTTTTATTATAGCAAAAATTATTACTTTTCTCACTTATCTCACTTATCTGAAAAATAAATCAAATATTATTTATATGAAGAGTTAAAATTAATTGAGAAATTACAAGTGAAAAAAACCAGATCGAGTAATTTCTGTTGACACTAATTATAAATTTATTTCAGATTTCTTATTTTTTTTTCTTAAATAAATAAAAAAAATCATTGGGCAGTTTTTTTTTGAATTTATATAATTTAGCATCGAATAATCAAAATTGTGAAAAGGTAATTATTAATTAATTAATTATTTATTTTAATTATATAATCAATAATATATATATTTTTTATTACAAAATAAAATGTGAATAATATAAAAGAGAAAATACATACAAAAGAATTTTTATAAAGCTAAATATAAACAAGAAAGATAAATTTAATATATTTATAATCTATTCTATTTTTTTTAGCAACTTCTATTATGAAATTACTCTTCATAACCCATAATTTGGTTATATAGTTCGATTTCTTCTTCGGTCAATTTATCGTCTCCGAAATCATCTTCAGGATCGGGACTCCAATCACCGAGATCACCGTCCAAAGTAAAAATCAAATCTTTGTTAAAGATTTCTATTAGATAAATTATGAATTAATTTACTATTTATAGAAGTAAAAAAAGAATATAAGGAATATATTGTATATAAAATATATACACTTACCTTCAATATTGATACTTCCAGGCCTTCCGAATATTTTCTCAGGATTTACTTTGGCCTGTTCTTGTAAATTTAGGCTCAAGTTTGGCTCTGAGGCCCATTCATTGTTGTCGGAGTTGTTTTCATCATTAAAATAATAATTATTTTTATCCATATCAATTGATTGGATGGTATTGACGAAATCTAATAATTCAGGATTATTCATAAGATTATTATTTTCATTTGTATTAATCAATTTATTATTGTTGTTGTTCTCTGAATTTCTAATTTCGCCACCATCTTCTAAATTGATTAATTGGAAATTCTCATTATTATTGAGATCATTAGTATTGAGATCATTATTTTTGTTGATTGCATCGTGGTGAAACATATTAAAAACGTTTTCGTCATAATCATCAAAATCCATCAAAGTGAATTTATCCATGTTGTTTTCATTATTGGTAAAATTTATATTATTGATCGCATTATTATTAAAATCAAGCAAGCTGAGATTATCCATAAAATTATCATCGATATTTTCAGTTGGACGTTTTTTAACTTCTTTATCACTTTTCTTGTTTTGTTGTTTCCTGGGTTGGCATAAATGAAAAAAAAAAATTTAATAACCTCTTTTTAAGGATGATTATCTTTAAGAGAATAGATAAGAATAACAATACTTACAAATATTTTTTGACCGCTGAAACAGTAATAAATGTCACAACCACTGCAATACTAACAAGAACGCCAAAATGTTTATACATTATTACTTTTAGAAAAAGGTTTAAGAGGGCAAAGAAGTTTTCTATTTATTCAGTGAAATAGAACTAAAAACTGTGAGTTTTGTTGTATTGAATGTAATTATTTGTCTTATCTTATATTCAAAGGATTTGAAGTTATACCAAATAATATTCGTGAAAGAGCAAAATCAAGTTGAGTTGTTTACAAAATGGTTTGTTTTGTTTTGTTTAATATCAACCAATGCGCCTCAACATCTGTGTAACGTTACATGTATGTAACATTATTTATTCGTTTATAATTTGGCGATAAGATTTCTAATATTATTCTTTCTATAATGAATTACCTATTTATAATAAAATAATTGAATAGAATACCATGGAATTAATATTGGTTGGTTTGATATTTAATAATAAAGTTAAATATCTCTCTTTGAATCTCAATCCACACTGTTATTGTTTATTATTAACTAGATATTTTTAGATACGGCGACTTCGTCACCATCATGTGATTAAGATACATAATTTATTAATGTCAGGATCCACAAAACTAAGAATTATGCTTTTATTAGAATATTCACTTGCGTCATTTTTTATATAAAAACTTTGGAAGAAAAATTAAGATGAAATTAAAAGAATTCATAAAAAGAAAATTATACATCGAAATTTACATGATGAAAATATTCTTGTAAATAAGTATCATTCAAATTAATAGTCCACAATTAAAATTAAAAATTATAATTGTTTTTAAATAAACTTTAATTTAATGTTTAAATATATTGAAAAAATTGGTTATTAAGAAATTTAGTTATTACTTTGTAGTGGTCTAGAAATAGGAAGTGGTTCGGATGCCTTTGTTTATAATCTCATATTTGTGATGTTATTTTTCAAGTTAAAGTTAAATGATAAATATTATTGTGATATTAGTATTATTAATTATATAGAATAATTGAACAAATCAACTTATCTACTATTTCTAAAAANCACTTGCGTCATTTTTTATATAAAAACTTTGGAAGAAAAATTAAGATGAAATTAAAAGAATTCATAAAAAGAAAATTATACATCGAAATTTACATGATGAAAATATTCTTGTAAATAAGTATCATTCAAATTAATAGTCCACAATTAAAATTAAAAATTATAATTGTTTTTAAATAAACTTTAATTTAATGTTTAAATATATTGAAAAAATTGGTTATTAAGAAATTTAGTTATTACTTTGTAGTGGTCTAGAAATAGGAAGTGGTTCGGATGCCTTTGTTTATAATCTCATATTTGTGATGTTATTTTTCAAGTTAAAGTTAAATGATAAATATTATTGTGATATTAGTATTATTAATTATATAGAATAATTGAACAAATCAACTTATCTACTATTTCTAAAAAATTTTTAATTCTTGTAATAACAACGTAATTAAATTATCAAAGAAAAAGAATATAAAACTCAATGATAATTATATATTGAGAAACCTGATTCGCAAGTCTTTATGCGCAATAGTCAAGTTGTCAAAATTATCCAGATGGCGCAATAAAAACTTGGACCATTTTCGAAATCGCTCGCTCGAATTTTTTGATCAACAATCATACTCAACTATATTGTAATCACTAGCTTTTTGCCCGTGGCTTTGCCACGGGGATTTGTTTTTATTTATTTCTTTTTGTTATTATGTTTTATTTATTTATAGGTTTAAATGTTTATGTGAAATATGTTAATATTTTTTTTTGTTATTTTGTATAATAATTTGTATATTTGTTTTGATATTAGTTATTGTCTATCATCTTTATTTTTATGCATGTTGTATTATATATATTACTAATTTTGGTAATTGTTTTTGTTATCTTGATTTCGTGTTATTTAAAAGTTAGTACGATGATGATAATTTAGTGTGTGAAAATTATTTTATGGTATGTTGCGCATTTTTAGGGTTGTCAAATGATGTTTTTATGTTGTTGTTGTCGTCAAGTGGTGAAATAATTGTTTAGTTAAGAATCGTTCATTATGTCATTATTGTGTTTAATTTGTATGATTGAATTATTATTTAATTATTTGTCGTTTTAAGAATTGTGTTATGATGGTTTAGTATGTGAAAATTATTTTTAATGTGTACGTTGTGCATTTATATATAAAAATAAATTAATTTTTGCGGTTTCAGTTTTTACTTTATTATTGTTATTATTGTAATTGTATTATTATTGTTTAAGTGATATTTTAATGCCTTGTTACGCAGACTAAATTGCACAAACTTTTTTTTATTAGATTTCCAAACACTTGAAAAACAGTACTAATTAAACTTATAATACATCTTCAGACTTTTTAACTTAAGAATTGAGGTAAATATCAACGATCGAACATAAAACGTTCAAAAATCATTCTCTGGAATTTAATCGCTAATTATTTGCTCAATTTTTATTAAATATATCTGAATAATTTACATAAGATGCCCTATATTCACAGCTTTAATGTTACTTAGTATTATTGTTATTAGTATTTTAGTAAATAAAAAAGTTTTATATGTAGGACAATTGATAATTATTTCCGAATTTAATTTTATTTTATTTTTTTAATATTTTTAATAAATTTCAGCCGTTTTTATTCACGTCTAAGTAAAGTCCAAATTTTCACTAGATACCATAAAATGTGCTTCTAATTAAAGTTGTAGATATTATTTCTAGCTACAATTCTATATAAGATAGTTGATATCTATATTTAATATCTATTAAATCCGATAGGACTAACGACATTGTGTCACAATCAGCATAAATTTACATGTGAAATACTTTATATATAATTTGATAACCCTTAACCCTTAACCCCTTAGTCTCACGAGGCAACGCATACGCGTAATACGATATAGTCACGTAAAAAGCAAGCGTTTTATGATTTCTACTTTCTCTTTAACGTTAGAATGCCTCTCAGTTTACTTGATATCATTAAAAAATTGAATACTGAAAATTTAATAGAATTTTTGAGAAATCAAGAATTAAATCTCGATGAAGACGATTTTTCGCTTTTGAAAAAACAAAAAATTTCGGGTTCGAACTTTCTTCTACTGAGTAGAAAAGATCTAATCAGATGTCAGTTGAAGGTGGACCCTACAGTAACACTTTTAAATTTAATCACCGAAATTAATACTGGTAGGTATACTTTTAGTTTACAGTCTAGCCCAGCATCTTAGAGCTTGAAAAATTTGATTGTTTGATTCGTAGTATTGTTAATATATCTATCCCAAAAATTTGCTGTATCAAAATTCGTTATATCGAGGGTTGATTGTATTGTATAACTTATTTAACTCCTTTCTTTATAGGGAAGTTGTCAAATGAAAAACTTATTCCTGTACTTCAAGACATAAAAAATTCCAAGTGGTTATATTCTAGATATTTTTATACCTTTTCTTATAATGAATGGTCACTAAAACATTATGAAAATTGGATTCTAAATAATTACGCAAAATCAAAAAAAGAAGTCTATAATCAATGTTTTTATAAAATAATTCGAAAAATAAAAGAAGATCCTAAAACTTTAGGAGAGATCAGAGAAATTATATCAAAATTAGACAGAAAGGTAAGATATTGGTTCAATATTTTTCTTCTAGATTACACCTGTCATTATGATGAATTACTGGTTATTTTGTGCGGAATGCTTTAGCAATATTTTATCTATCCTAGTGAATGAGAATCGGTTCTCATTGTACAAGGGATAGCATTTAATAATACTTGGGTTTGGATGAGGCTACTCCTTGTCTATCCTGATGAGGATCGGTCCTCATTATGAATAGGGATAACACAAGGGAAGGTACGCCCTTAGAAGTTAGCCAAATTAGTGCATATTTACTGGTTATGTTCCAGCAGTATGTATCCGATCATCCTTACTCCTATCGAAAATTTATTCCTAAATGGGTATATCCTAACAAGCGCTAAAATTAACTGAATTTGGTGTACCAGTTGTCCTTTTTTAATTAATCAATTTCTTGTTTGATTATTAATTTTTTTTTCTCAATAGTCAAATTCTGTAGATAGCGATTCTATCGATAACAAATATTTTGGATATAAAGCTATATTAGAGGGGAACGTTTCGCCATTTGCAAATACAATTTTAAATTATTATAAGACAAAATCTTTGAGAGAGTTTAGGGACTATAATGAAGTTGCATTTCAGACTGCAATCGAATTGCTACTTCCTACAAAACATCGTCATTCTGAAGTACGTCTTGTGATTGATGGGTCAAAAAAATCTGGTGCAGGTCGCTTTGGCTTCATCGATGTTTTCGTTGATGGATTAAATGAAAATGGAACAAAGACAAGTGTAATATTGGAACTAAAGTGTATATCGTTGGTAGGTCTTCTGAGCAGAGAAGAGGGAAGATGGATTGATAATGCAAATTATAAATCATTGGTGGCATTAGATGCAAAACTTGAAATGGAAACCGAAGATGAATTATTTAATAGAAAGTATTGTTATTGGTGTAAAGAGAAAAAGAAATGTGAACAAATAAATGTAAAAAAAATAATTAATGATGGGGTGGATCAGCTTAATAGATACAAGTTAACGATGCAAAAGAGTAAAGTTGATAATCACAAGGGATCGGGAGTTTATGATGATAAAATTGAAGTAGAGAAAGGCGAGGGATATTTGGGAGGCATTCTTTTGGTTTCGATTGGTTCTAAACGAATTTTAACCAAATTATCAAAATTTAAAAAAACAGATATAAATTTTTCTATATCCTGTTAATTAAAATTTTAATATTTCGTTGTATGTATATATATTTTTAGCAGTATAAATCAATAAAGCCGACCCTGGAGGTTGTTTCTTATATATGCAAAGTGATTATCATTAAAATACCGAATGGGCGTATATGTGGCGGGGGCATGACCCACATGAGGTTTAGAGGGATTGATCAACGATTAATTAATAATCAACCCCGGTTACAAAAGAAACGAAACACGAAATAAACTAGGAAATGGAAAACCATTGCAAGTCCGGAGCATCAAAAATGCAACTTTGGTATCAACTTACTTGTCCATTAAATGTCCTACGCTACGCTCCAGACAAAAATAATGAAATTCCTTCCAAGTTCACGAATGCACGTTGCTTCAAAATAACACATTTCATCAAAGGTATAGTTTCTTTCGGCTATGGTCCTATCAAAGATTTCTTTAAAGCGGGACCAGATGGTTAAGGTAATATCTGCAAATTGAATTCGTTCAGATCCTATAATCGGAAATTATTGATTAGCGAAATAATACGACTAATAAATTTAATTAATTTTTGTGTCAGAGACACTAGCTCCGCTATTGTAAAAATACCTCATTTTGTTAAAAAATCTACACAACACACCACTTATGGACGAAGGAAAAATTAGGATATTTATTAGTATTTTTTATTCTTCAGTATTAATTAGAAACACAATAGAACCTGATTTTCTAAAAAAAAATAAATGAAAATGCGAGATAAACAATTCAGTTATATTTTAATTGTCGCAAATTCTTGTTTAATTCTTAGTGGATAAAATCATTTGATTGCAATATTTCCAATAACAATAATATTATTAACACCATATTATATTTAAAAGAGAATTCATTAAGAGCGGAAAGATGTTATTTAATTACTTATTAAGGAAAAGCGTTTATTAAAGAATTTGTGTTTATATCTCACTCATTTATGTCATAAGATTGAATAATATTTTCAATTTTTTTATTATCAATTATTCGACCAAATTAGAAAACAATGAAAAATTTAATCTGCTGATATAATTTCCTACAAATAACATTCTTGTCAACAACTCAATAATCGGGATCACATAAAGAATGGGGTAACAATATTTTATGTGATACAAGAATACATATATCTTCATCACCTTCTTCTTCATCTTTATCATCATCACCTTTTTGTTTAATCAAAGTTCTAATATTTTCAGCCAAGAGAACATCAGCTCCCCACATTTTAACTTTTGTCGAATATAGAGGAGAACCAAAGATATGCTCCCATTTTTTCATCCGCAGATAATTGAGGAACCTCAATAATTTTACTGAGCTTAACGTAATGATGGGGCTTGATTAAAGGTACACTTTCTCCTAAGATTGGATGCCATTTACCGCCTATATTTTTAATGTTTAAAGTGGGCATTCAATATTTTCGAGTTTTAAAAAGAATTTTAAGAGAGGTAAAAAACAAAAAAGATCTACACAGGAACTCTTTACCATAGATGGGATGTTTGGTAAATTTGAAAGGGATATTATAATGTGAATAGTGATAAAAACTCGACAACTATAAAATAAATCTCGATTGAAAGCTTCACCGATAATAAATCAGAGGAATCTCGAAAAGATCAAGGGAACTGGTCTCTTAACATAATCACCCTATAAAAAAATTCTGATGGCACACCATATATTGTAATAGCCATTGGTAGTAATTTTACCCTTGAATTGGATAATTGGACATAAGAAATCTATAATAATGTAGAAAGTCTAATTGATCCAATTATCAACATAGAGTAATTCCAAACCGAGAATTGAATATATTCATTGAGAAATACAAATCTGATGTAAAACAATTCTGTGTTAGAAAATGTACTTGAATTAGTGTGAAAATGAATAATAAATAAATAAAATACTTACATAAAAAAATTTATGAGTGCATTTTATTAAAAAAAATCCACTTTTCAAAGTATTTGCAGGATAGCTGAGCGAAAATGATACATATTAAGAAGTTTGATACCTATTTAATGACTTGATTTCGTTGCTTAAAGGTATTTTTCTTTAACTAAAGTACTGAAAGCATGTTGAAAAATCTCAAATATAAAAGTTTCTCATTATAATAAGTATTATTATACAAGAATCATGAAAATCATGAAAATTTATATCTGAACTTTTATGGTTAAATGTCCATCACTGCTAAGATGATTGTCCTTTTACCAATAAGAATACTTCTTTATATATCCAATGAAATTATATTTTTATACCACCATTGTGTATTTATATTGTGGTGACAACGGAGGGTTAGAAATGTGGTACAAAGGTAACAGTGCGGAAAACGTGTGGCGTGGGAATGGTGAAGCACAAATGATGGGAATGATGGAGTTGTGCAATGATGGGAATGATGGAGTTGTGCAATGATGGGAATGATGGAGTTGCGCAATGATGGGAATGATGGAAGAAAGAAAATGATGAGGGAGAAAATATATAAGCAGCAATAGAAAGAGAGTTCGGAAGATGGAATGTTTTTAGACAGCAACTTTTGATATTATTTTAATTACTTCTATCTTTTATTTTCATATTACTTTATTAAATAAATATAACATTTATAAATAGTGGAAGTAGTAACAGAATAGAAACACGCCATTGTAATATTTTGTTGCTAACTTCTAATAAATCTTCTTTAACAATAAATAAACGTTTTATCATTTTCTTAAGCCATTTGAACCTGCTTTGGTTTTGCCGATATATACAGTAGAAGGGAAAAATACCTCTACTTCACTTACTCACGTACCTTTCAGATCATACTTACAATATTGTAGTTGTTATTTAAGAAACTGTCACACTGTGTTAAACCAGGATAGCGAAACACGAAGAAGTGTAAGCTATCGGTGTGACTAAAAATAGGAATTGTTGCGTAATTTTGTTTCTGTGCTGTCCAGACGTGACAATATTGATGAGGGATGTGTTAACGAATTAAAACACAAGTTAAAATTTATTGAAAATCACATACATATGTAATAGATTAAGAATTTTTAAAGATATTGGTAAATATTATTAGAAGTTGAAGATATTGCAATTTAAAAAAATTTCCGACGTTATATTTTGAAAAACATAAAGTAACCAGATTTGGAAAGTAATAACCAACAATCGGTACAAAACTGTTAATGAATTCATTTTTATGATTATTAAAGTCTTTAGTGAGGATAATTTCAAATAAATAAATTTTTTGTCTATTGAGTTACGATTGTTAAAAAGTTCTAATTCTTTTAGATTTGGAAAAAATTCAGGTGATTCACAATAATTCTTTTCCTCCTCAAAAGAACCTACACCAACATGGATTGATAAAATCTCTAAATTTTTCAATACTTTTAAGTTATCAAATGAAAATCCCGTAAAATCGACTCCAAATAATTGTAATTGTTTTAAAGTATTACCATGTGTGTGCAAGTTTATTATGTGAGGTCGTGTTAGATGATTTCTATTGTTAAAACGTAATCCAAATTCTTTAAGTTTTATTTGTGCATCAATTAATTTTGCCAAAGAATCATATAATTCTTGTGTAAATGAGTCTCCGATAACTAAAATATTCATATATAAAATCTTTTTGAACTTATTTGAAAGTTTTATGATAAATTGTTTAAAAGTTTCACTATCTTTAGATGAAAAGAAAAAAATATCTAATTTTGACAAATTCGATGATAATGGAATATTTTCGATATTATATATATTATAAAAATCAATATTTTTGTCATCCTTTGAGCAAGGAAAAGGCAACAAACTAGAATAGTTTACAGATTCAAAAATATCAATATATTTGATATTTTTGCAATTTATCAGCAACATTCTTTTAATAGCTAATTTAATTTTTATGTTAAGATGGAAATTAATCCTATTAGTTAAGTAATACCAAGTGTCAATCCAGGAGTCAATATATCTATTTGAATAAAATTCTAGATAACTTGCATAATTAAACACTGTTGTTTTTGGTATTTTAGATAAACCTTCGGAATCAAAATCACAAAAAATTGATTTTTTTTCAAAGTCATTAAGATATGAAAGATAAATATAAATAATTCTGATTTTAATGCGTTCTTTGTAAATTTTTGAAAATGGATTTGACCAAAGATAATGAACGGCTAATGAACAAATTAGTTTATTTACAGTGAGGCAATTATATAAAGTGGAATAATCATCTTGCAGAAATTTAAGTATATAAAAAATTTCATCAATATTTAAATTGTTATTTTTCTCAATCATTTCGCAAATAAATACGCAAACGACATATGCGAATTATATATACAAATGTGAACACAATGCTAATATTTGATTCATTTTCTAATCATAAACCAAAAAACAACAATGCAATACCATGCTGACACCAAAGAAATTTATGTATTGTTGCTTTGCATTCCAGAAACATTATTCTCAACAACAACAACAATGTATTAATTTAAAGAAAACCCCCATTTTTCAAATCTTTATTGGCTTTAGAAATTAATTCAAATCCCAAATATATATTAATTCTTATATTAATTTGGAAATATTCAAGATCAAAACAAGTAATCTTCGTCTCCCTTTTTGCCAATGAAACATGGGATATTATTTATATTTAACTTAAAATTATTTAATCCGAGTTCTGCTCCCTGTTCGCTGATTTTCTTTAGACTTTAACAGATTTGAATAATATTATTTAGAACAAAACAAAATTATCGGAGGCTTTTTTTCGTACCGTTTTGAGAAACCTAGACCAAACAGAACAACGATCACCCAAATACTGCTATCTACAGTAAGTGTATATTAAACATGTTTTAAGATTAAACTGCCTCAATTTTAAAGTTATTAAATTTGAAAATCCTTCAGTAGATGTATATTAAATATTATATTTAATATTAACTTAATAAAAAAAAGAGTTTATTATATAGTAATTGTTAGGAGGAAGTAAAATATATACTTTGCGGAATGCTTAAATATTGGATTCATGATTGATTAATTTTTTATGACGTTTTTATTATCAAAATTAATAAAAATCTATAATGGAAATACATCTGTTAACAGCTTGGTCAAAAATGAATTTTATAAAATATAAACCGATAATTCCTAAAGAGCAAGTTAATATCTATAATAATCATCGGTTAGGCACTGTATAAAAATTAATTCGTGATCTGGGGCAAAATTCGCCAATCGTCATAAGGATGTTAAAAAAAAACTGATATATGAAAGTTGATTATCTAATCTTTAAGCGGTGTATATATTTTTTTTTTTTAATAACCAGTTAAACTATCGTTTCCGGTAATTTTTTTAATAACTTTAGAATAAAAAAATGTCACAGCAAGTTGGATGACGACAACAAATTTTACACTTTCCCAATTAAAACTTGAATTTTTTTTTAGAACGGAATTATTTATTGCAAAATTTGTGTAAAAAAAAAAATGCAGCAATTTCTATTTTTGATTTTATAACTATCTCTCCTATTATTTTCCTTTCTTTCATATTATACCCTATTATTAAATCTTGTTTTCCTTATAATTTTATTTATTTTTTTAGATACTATTGCTGCCTCTTGACGATGCTGGCTTGCATACCGGGATATCCAATTACGTATAGTTTCCAGCTTTGGTATTTCTTCTTCGTCAATTACACCATTTTCAGCACATTACCAATGCTAATAATAGTTTCTATCATTTACCAACGGAATGTTTATTTGCATTTTTATTAATAAATTAATCGTAAACAATAATAATTAATTATAAATAGTGTGTTGGCCAACATTAATTATCGTAAAACAATTATAAACGGTATGTTGGCCAATGCTAATTATTGCAAACAATTATAAACGGTACGCTAATTATTGCAAACAATTATAAACAGTACGTTTGGCAAATGCTTAATAAACGGTTTTTATCGCTAACCAACGTTTTAAAAAATTTACGAATGTAAAAGGCATAGACAGATTATTTTCAATGAGAATTAATAGAGTTAGTGATAGAAATCTGATTGTAGAAGCATGAGGTTGTAATATTGATGTTACAGAATATGCAGAATTTAATCTGCTGGGCGTAATCTTATTTTGTAATTTATTAACAACAGATTTTATATAAAAAACGTAAGCAAGTCTATTTAGATTGTATAAATTAGGACAATTCATTCCCAGATAATTATATTGTGTTACTTGTGTTACAGATAATAAAATTTATCACCTGCCTGGTATTATATTAAGTTTATTAAATTAAAAATAGAAGATCTGAATATAACATTATTTAATTTTTTAGGTAGTGCCACAAATATCTAGGAGTAAGTTTCATAACTGATGTTTATAATAATTTAAAATAACACTTGGTTCTGTATTTAGGTCTGATATATAGTTAGTAAGGGAATCAGCATCCATTTCGTGAAAAATTTCAAAGTCATTAATTAGGAAATAGTTGCTAAAATATTTGTTGCTAATATACTGATTCTCGTCGTCATTAGTAAATTTTTCATGGTTGGGATTCTTAATATAATTGATATCTTCGATCAAATTTTTTCTCATGATTCCTTCTTCTTTGGGTATAGCTTGATTTAATTTTATTGTTTTATAGTTGATTTGATTTGATTTTTTGGTGTTGTCGGTATCTTTTTTCTTATTTATTCTTTTTATATTCTTTCTTGGTTTATATTTGTACTCTGGATACAATTTTTTATGTTCGAGCTTTACTTTATCCACTTTTTCCTTGTAGTTTTTTTTCTGTTTAGGAGCTAAATTACGCCATTTCACCCCAAGGAGTTGTGATATTTCAATATTTGATAAATCGTTATATTGTGACTTAATTTTAGGCGCATTCTCTTCACAGTAAATAATAAAGGAATTTCTTGGTCTAGGAAGATTTTTTACTATTTTAGGATTATTGTTGATTTTATCATTATTTTTAGCGATCTCAAGGGAAGGATAATGAAAATTTTCAAATAACTTCACATTGGGTGTATAATTTGGATAAGCATTTTTTAACTGAACGTGGGAGATAATAATTGGTTCGTACTCAAGAGATATTATGTAGGAAATCCCTTCAGAAATATTGTGAATAAAAGTTTAACACAATCGATTATGATCTTAATTGATATAACCCCTGAATCGAAGAATACTTGAAAAAATCTCGAAATACTTGGATACGAAATTTCTAATAATAATCATTAGATCAGAACTGACAATAAAATATAGCTGATAGCTTATTTAAAAAACTACCAACCGTATGCTTTTTTTTCGCCATGCTTATCCATCACTTCATATTTTATTATTCCTTCAGTCGAAAAGAATTCTTCATTAGTACTGTGGCGAAGTAAATTGGTAATCAGGTGAAATGTCACGGGGGATAACATTTTGTGACACTAGATGAACTTTCAGGTGATTGTCATCCTTGTACGAGGATGAAGGATGAGAAATGCTGTACAAGGATGAAGGATATCGTACGAGGATAAAGGATATCGTGCGAGGATGAAGGATGACGCACAAAGGATGAAGNCATTGGGTGTATAATTTGGATAAGCATTTTTTAACTGAACGTGGGAGATAATAATTGGTTCGTACTCAAGAGATATTATGTAGGAAATCCCTTCAGAAATATTGTGAATAAAAGTTTAACACAATCGATTATGATCTTAATTGATATAACCCCTGAATCGAAGAATACTTGAAAAAATCTCGAAATACTTGGATACGAAATTTCTAATAATAATCATTAGATCAGAACTGACAATAAAATATAGCTGATAGCTTATTTAAAAAACTACCAACCGTATGCTTTTTTTTCGCCATGCTTATCCATCACTTCATATTTTATTATTCCTTCAGTCGAAAAGAATTCTTCATTAGTACTGTGGCGAAGTAAATTGGTAATCAGGTGAAATGTCACGGGGGATAACATTTTGTGACACTAGATGAACTTTCAGGTGATTGTCATCCTTGTACGAGGATGAAGGATGAGAAATGCTGTACAAGGATGAAGGATATCGTACGAGGATAAAGGATATCGTGCGAGGATGAAGGATGACGCACAAAGGATGAAGCATGAAGTACAAAGATGAAGTGTAAACAAAAGAGAAAGTATAAATACGACTGTTGTCGGAAGTAAGTTTCAGGGAGTGAAAACCCAGTTAGTTAATAACAGAACAGTTAATTAATAATTAGAAATAATTCAGAATAATTCGAAATACTATAATAAATATTATATAGGAAAGTAAACTTCATTCAGGAACAGGAAAGATACGTCACGCTGTAATATTTCTGTTGTTAAATGATACTTTACTTTTAAAAACTTTATATTTTATATTTTAATAATAAACTTATACTTTGTGTCGTAATATTGCGAAATATTATTAAATATTGTTTGATACTGCGTTACTACTTTTACTCCACCTTACTCACTGTGCCTTCATGATTAATTTGATTATTATTTGATTATTATTATTATTTATTATATATTTATTATCTGTTTCGAGATAGGCAAGTTTAGATTGACTGATTGCTTGACCTACTGGCAGATAGAGCGTATTATTATTTGTTTGTGTGATGCAAACTGTGAGACTGATTTGAGAAATTGTTCGAAATACTATAATAAATATTATATAGGAAAGTAAACTTCATTCAGGAACAGGAAAGATACGTCACGCTGTAATATTTCTGTTGTTAAATGATACTTTACTTTTAAAAACTTTATATTTTATATTTTAATAATAAACTTATACTTTGTGTCGTAATATTGCGAAATATTATTAAATATTGTTTGATACTGCGTTACTACTTTTACTCCACCTTACTCACTGTGCCTTCATGATTAATTTGATTATTATTTGATTATTATTATTATTTATTATATATTTATTATCTGTTTCGAGATAGGCAAGTTTAGATTGACTGATTGCTTGACCTACTGGCAGATAGAGCGTATTATTATTTGTTTGTGTGATGCAAACTGTGAGACTGATTTGAGAAATTGTTCGAAATACTCTGCACTCCTGTGACAGTACCTTTCAAGCTATTTTCATCTTTGCTCAATGTATCCTAAGGAATAATAGATCCGATGCAAAACATTACATTATTATTAATAAAAAATCATTTAAATTTACCTTGCGCAATAGTTTACTAAACTCTTCAATTTTGGTTTTTAATTTATTTTGCAAACAAAATTTTATTAAGAAATCGTAAATGTTTTCGAAAGTAGTTGAACTAACCATTTCGAAATAAGCTTCGAAACGTTGTGAAGTCAGAAAATAATTATTTATAAAATAAGATCAAAGACAATATCAGATTTTAGATATTCTTCGATCAAATTAGAAAATAATTAGAAACAATCAACAATCAAAAAATAATAATATGGATATCTGCTAATAATAATAATAACCTGACAACTAGGCTAGGTAATATAACGCAAAATTCACCGCAATCCATAATCAAATTTTAAGTGTTATTGTAATTCCCGCTTCCAAAAGCTATCATTGTGCTAATCTTTATCTTTTTTTGTTATAATGCTGTTCCGGGAACACCAGCCAAATGTGATTAAGGCATGTATAGTGTTTATTGTAATTGTATATTATTATTAATATATCAAAAAAATTATATACTATTTAAAAAAACCAATATTAAAAAGTGAATATTATTCAATTATTTCAGCATTTTCAACATTTGAAGAAGGTGGTTGAGATGGTTATTAATCTATTGTTTGTCTGTTAGAAATTAATATTGTTAACTAATAATTATAATCATTAACAAGAGTTCGATTGTTTTACGAACTAATATTGTCAACAGAATTAAAATTATTGATTGTTTGCCGAATTTAACTCTTACTTTTGACTTGACTTTATAGGCAAAAAAAAGTTTTCTAAATTAGAAGCACAAAGATTATGTATGTTGGCCAATCGTGGTTGTAATTTATTTTTTTATGCTTTGCCACATAGTCATGTATGAATTAAAAATAAGTAATGCTCAATCTGGTGATATAGATTGCCCAGCCCAGCAGATTAAATTCTGCGGTCGTGTGAAATTTACTTACTGGCGTGACGTGAAAGTTTGTTTACATAAATTGTTTACTGTAAAAACAAGTTTAAAGATGTTACGATCGAGAAATGAATTTTCAAAATATTTAAAGAAATTTACGGAACGAGAAATATAATATCAGAGATATGAAATTCAAACTTTGCAATATAAGATGGGTAAATTAAAACTTATTTATGATTTTGGGTATATTTCATGGAGAGAATATTCTCAGCCACTAAATCACGATTAGCAAATTTTCAGAAAGTATATCGAGCGAGCATTATCTCACATATCTAATGCAAATCAATAGATTTGTGATATAGGGTATGTTTCACGCAGAGAATATTCTTCTGGTGAGTAAAATGATTCAGCATAATCTCACATATCTAATTTTTAAACTTTTTATAATTAAAAGTTTTGAACTATTATGTATACTAATTAATCTGCCAAGTACGAAGAATAAAAATTGGAATAAAAATCTATCACCCGACTCGCTGCCCCCAGAAACCACTGCCATCTAAATTTTGATTGAAAATGAATAAATTAAAAGATAATTCGTTTTTTTAAACAAAATAAACATAAATAACATCAAGGGTTCAGTACAATACGCACTTCTTCATACATTAATTCTGGTGTGGTGTGACAAAAATTCAATATTCAACATTTTTATATTTATTATTTTTATAATATACCGTCCTATCAATTTTAATTTATTAATAGTGTTTCTGTGCGATATGTTATTTAATCAAAGGGTGAAAATTTCTATGGCGATACTGGGATTATCTGGTTGTAACGCCGCACTACATATGCATCACGTTTAGAAAAAAAAATAAAAACTCCGAATCTCAAATTTTCATTGTTCGGAGTGTAACGTAGGACTTTACCATTCTTGTAACTATTGTGGCGGTCTGCCTAGAACAAGAAGCAAAATTAAGCCAATCAGTCTCACTAAACTCGGTTTAATTACACGATAATTCTACTAGCACGTGCACAATATCACGAAACACAGTAAAAGGCAATCAGTCGATCTAAACCTGCTTACTAACACACTTTCTCTTTTGCACGCTATCACGAAACACAGCAAGAGGCAATCAGTCGATCTAAACCTGCTTGCTAACACTCACAAATTATGTAATTATGTGTAATATCTGAAGGTACGATGAACAAGTGGAGTAGAAGTATCTTTTACTAACTGCTTTGTACACTGCCGAAATTTAATAGACTTTTGAAATAACTTGCCAAGAAATATAAAATAGTTTATTAAAAGGATTTCAAAGGTTTATTACAAAAATATAGTAACAGAGATATATTACTGCATTGGCGTATCTTATCCCTATTGCTATACAAAATTATTTATTATCATTAAATTTACTATTAAAATAAAAGAAACTTATTACAAAATTAATTATTATTGTTAAAACTATTTGAAACTATTTGTTATTACTAAAATTATTTATTATTGAAATAGAAAAGATTATTATGAAATTTAAGATGAAAATATTATGAATTAAAAGTTTCTGCGAGAGGAGCCCTCCTTTTCTTCCACTTCCCTGTCCTGGCTATTTTATACATTTTTGAAATTGGTTTTCCTTATCCTTTGTTGTCGCGTCTAGACAATTTTATTCTATTTTTAGGGATGGTACACAAGGATGGAGGATAACGCACAAGAAATCTTTAGGGTAACACACTCATCTTCGGGTAACACTGTCATTTTACTGCCATTTCCAGTGACCTTCGAAATCTCGTGAATCGTTTCAGGTCATGTCTGTGCCACCTCACTATGATAACTATGAAAATCGATTTTATTGGTTAAAAAATTGACTGTTTCCTAGTTCTAATAGTCTTTATTAATAAACGGAAACCGTTGTAAGTCTGGAATCAATTTTTTAACCAAGAATTGTGTAATGATGTCGATTTTCACTATGAGTATAATTATAAAGTCCTAGGTTACACTCCGGACAATGAAAATTTGTGATTATTTTTTTTTCAAAACGTGGCACATACGTAGCGCGAGCATTACAAATGGAAATCCTCATGTGAGCTCATGTGATATAAATTTTCAACCTTAGTACGTAAAAGTATAAAAAAGTATAATTGCGCTCCGGACAATAATTATAATCAATATAAAACAATGATTAGATTGAATCAGTTACATTTTAAGGCTAAAGAATTAATCTCTCAATTACTGAAAAGCATGCGTAATCAATCTTGAAATTTATGATACATAATTATTACTATGACCAGCTACAGGTTGATAACCTTATTGTTTATGGTAAAAAAAGTATTGTTGAAGAGTATGCAACATTCAACAATAAAACTAATATTATGTATATAAAAAAGGTGAGATTTTTAAAAAAGTCAAATATGTGTTCTACACTCTTAACCTAGACCACAATTGTATTTATCATATGATGTTTACTTTAAAAAAATTTATTTATATAGCGATCTAGGATAATAGAAAGGCGGTCCGAGCCAATAGGATAAATTTAGGTTTGGCGTAAAACAATAGTAACAGAAATTAAAGTTTATACTGTCGCGGTCTGCGCAGAACAATATGGAAAGTTACTTCAATCAGTCTCAATAAACTCAGAATAGTCACACGATAATTCAATGTATCTTACTAATACGCTTTGTATTTTGCGCAATATCACAAAACACAGTAAGAGGCAATCAGTCGATCTAAACCTGCTTGCTAACGATCACAACTATGTAATTACATGTAATATCTGAAGGTACGTGAGCAAGTGGAGTAAAAGTATCTTTACTAACTACTTTGTACACTGCCGAAATTTAATAGACTTTTGAAATAACTTGCTAAGAAATACAAAACAGTTTATTTTAAAAATATTTCAAAGATTTGTTACAAAAGTATAATAACAGAAATATATCTCTGCTTTGGCGAGTCTTATCTCTATTACTATACGGAATTATTTATTGAAAATTATTAAAATTATTACCAACATAAAAGAAATAAAAGAAAATTATTACAAAATTATTTGTTATTAGAATTATTTCGGAACTATCTACTATTACTAAGATTATTAAGAGTTGTATTACAAAATTATTAAAATTTATTTAGAAATTTATATAAAGATATTATGAATTTAAAGTTTTCGTGAGAGGAGGCATCCCTTCCTTTCTCTTTCCAACCGCAGCTACTTTTATATCTTTTTCCTTGTTTACCTTCATCCTCTGTCATCTATAAGTCTTGTTTACCTTCATCCTCTGTCATCTATAAAAACGTTTTTGTACCAGGATGAATCTTGGATGACAGATGATACACAAGGATAATTTATCCAAACAGTAACACATATCATCCTATATCATCTCCCGTGACTTTCGCCATCTTCGTGCCACCTCAGTATAATTATTTGTCATCCCCCGTGACTTTTGTCTTCTTCGTGCCACCTCGATATGGATAAATTTGTGACCACTTGTTTCTGTTAATTAATTAGTTGTGCGGCATTGATTATTGCTTAGAACCTAAATTTTCAATACCTTAATTTTATTAATGATCATATGTGCTACGTTACAGGTTTGATTATCGCGAAGTTTATACACAATTTCCAAAATAAATAAAAGTTTAATGCTTTGGGAAGAGTAGCATAAATAGGATTTCTTTCAGATTTCAACACATAGATACAATTTCTTTAAATGGAAGACTGAATGAAACAAGGTTCAAAAAAGTTCTTTATTAAGATCAAAGTACGATTAATTGTCTATTTTAATTGCATTTAAAAGAATGATTAATCAGTACGCATATTTATGTCACACATTTATTTATGACGTCAATTAATCACAAAAGCGCTCAGCAGAATAAAATATAAATATAGAAGGAATTCAATTAAACAAGGATAATATCAATTTATCTAACTAATTAACCAACAAATAATCAACTCAGGTCTCATGGTCTCATTATTAAGAAGGAAATTATAAAATTTAAAAATCTTCCGAGAACCCGGTCTTGCTGTGGGCGGCCCCATATGCTTATTCAAAAAAAAAACGGATCAGCTTTAAGTCAATTTATATATATTTACCATCGGATCAGTAATTAGCAGTTCTTATTTCAGATTTAGTATTTTCATGTCGTTTTTTTATCATGTTATACCAATCATCTTCTTGTTGGTCTTTGAGGAAAGCGACAACGATTATTGTCATATTATTATTACTATCTTTTTCTTGACAGTAATTCAACAAATTGTTACAAGCTTTCTCAATAGATAAATGTTTTACAATCTCTTCACTGATGAAATCAATTACAGCCTGTGATGGATCTTCGTAAAAATCAAACACATTCCAAATTCCTGTATAAATTATATTTTGTAATTAGTAATCTAATTTTTAAAGTGGGATGAGTTATTAATAAATTGTTGAAATTTACCATAATTGGCTAATACTAAAAATTCGGTATTTTCGGATATTTTTTGTTCCTTAATATCCGGGGAAGCTAAATTAATTGAATTGTAGTTAATAGAATACTCATTTTAGTAAAAAAAAAATTTATGAAAGGGTACCTATTATTACTTGTTCATCAACGGATTCACTTTTTTTAAACTCAAAGTAACCTATCGCACGAGTTACTGGCATAGAAGGTTCCTTATCAAGGTTTTCTGTAGCGTAGACACGTCCCAGAAAAGTAGTGCCACAGGTATTTTAATTCGAATAAATTCTTCATCTTGTGCTGGAATATGATTGTTTGACATAAGAATGGCTTCAGATTCAATGAGATTATTTGACTTAGAAATGTCAGCAAATTCGCTGATTACTGCACGAGAGTCTCCAGCATTTCCCTAAGATTGATAATTTCACATATTAAGTATTTTTTTTTTTTTTGAAATATTAATTGTTTTAATTGTTTTTGATTCTAATACTTACAACGTATACTTTATCGGGGGTTACAATAACTGTTATTGCCGTACAACCCTGTTTTTTCACTAATTTTTGTAAATGATTAGAAAAAAATCATATTTATATAATATTTAAAATATTTAAAATGCATAAAATGTACCGTTCTCATCGTTCCTCAAATAACCATCAATCTCAAAATAACCATTTTCTATAGCCTTTTCAATGCCACCACATTCATCAAGTTCAGTTGATAAGAAATTATGAAGATTGTTTGCGCAATAGTTGGCAACGTAGTCACCTACGTGACAAGAAATTATTTTTTTAATGATTCATACCGATTGAATTTGATATAACTAAAAAATTTACCTCCATGCCCATCGTAAAGGCCAAAAAAATTATATCCTTTGCTCGGGGCTTCGAATGAAGTTGTATATGTGTCTTTTATATTAATATACCCGTCACGCTTACCTTGCGTAGTTAATGAAACATACAAAAGACGTTTGCCATCGCCAACTGGTTCGGATAGTGTTTGATCCATTTTTTTTAAGAAAATTGATAAACTCTGGATTTTTAAATAAATGAATAATCATTATTCTTCTATTCGTACAATTATTTTAAAAAATATATTGTAATAACCTAAAATTATCAATGTCATAATGGGCGATTACAATATACGCAAGGCATCTACTAAACTGGTTTTTATTGTAATGGGAGTAAAGTTATTTATTAAAATAATAATACCGAAAAAGTTGGTAAAGATAATATTCAGAGACCCTACACAATTCCTTTTTAAATTTGCAAATGACATAACGATATGAAATACATTCCCGTTTCGTAAAAAAATAAAATTGACTATTGTCATTGTTCTTTAAAAAATAATGCTTATTATATATAGAATACTGTATATGGATTGAATTTTTGGTAAAAAAATAATTGTTTCATTTATATTTTAAAACCATTTTCCTTAAACAATTCTTGGAATTTTTTCTGTACAATTGAAACAAAACTCGGAGAGATGGTGCTTTCAAATGGTATTTAATCTGCTAAGATATTGTTTCCAATTTATACAGTTTGAACTGAATGGAAAATTATAACATAAAATACGTAATCTTTGGGTATTATAGCCAACTTTCTTTCCTTATTGTTCTTAATTTATATACAGTAAATAATGGAATTATTAAAGATATTTTTGATTCTCAATCGGATTTTTTTTGTCATTCCAAAAGAGTGGTGAAATTTGTGATAGTAACCTTATTACGGTAATTTAGTATTTAGTATCGTATTCTTAAAAAGGTATGTGAGAATCAAACATAAGTATTTCACACGACAGTTGTATTTAATCTGCTGGGTAATCTTATTTTGTACTATATTAAGATATTAAGATTGAGACAAGAAAAACAGGTTCTGTAGTAAGATAAATATTTATTACATGTATTGATTTCACAATTGTGAATTAAAATAATGCTTTAAACAATAATTTATACTGTATCGTCTCTTTACATTTTTCTTTCAAAAAGATAAATATGTTGTTTATTCATTATTATATAAAAAACCTGTTGCCAGTAAATATTTTACAACAAGTTAGGCGTAATAATATAAAAGGTTTGAGATGATGCTAAACTATTTTTGGTAATATACTCCCAAAGTGCGTCTTTGTACAATTGCATTCAAGTATAAACGTAATAAATATGGCTGACTAGTATTTAATAATCAAGTATTAATATAATTGGACAAAAGTAAATATTTTATGATAATTGTGCACCCGTAATAATATATAAACCGGAAGTACGGGAAGGCAGATTAACTAGTTTGTAATGACGGATGAAGTATGCACCGACTTTTGTGTTCTTTAGATAAAGCGAATCTCTATTTTATTCTAAGATTAGAGTATATTCGAATTGATTATCTTTACTTATCCATTTACAAACTATTTTGATGCATAATTATATTTATGTTATGTCTTAGCGAATTACACCATATTGAGGTGTTTTTTCTATTTTTATATAGTTGTTGAAATGTAGTAAATGATATATTTTCGTACCTGTTGAGTCATGAAGTAATAAATTACTAAAATCCAATTACAATTTCATGGATCAGAGAATTAGTGGTGACAATTACCAGTGGTGAGCTTTAAAAATACCATGTTGACAAGTTTTTTTAGAAGTAAAATTTCATTCTATATTTTAAAATTAGAGGGGACAAACAAAAAAGGATTATTATATTTTATTGATTGATAACACCTATACAAATTACTTCAATATTATCACCCTAAATAAATATTCCCATTGATATAATTTTTGATGTTTGTGATTTCAATTATTAAATTGAGTTATTATTCGATTGAATCAGCCGATTAAGCACACATTCCTTTCACAGTTTCAAGAACAACATCAGGATCTGTAATAAATGCTGATTTATCTAGATGAGATATCTCAATATTATTCCAGTTTGGAATCTACTAAGAGCTACATAGGTCTGTCCAGATGAAAAGATTCCTCCATCTAATGCAAGACATACTTTTGATAAAGTAAGACCTTGTGTTTTGTATACGGTGGAGACAAAACAATTTTGTATAGGGAATTGAGTTCGTTGACAATTGTATCTATTAATTTCAAAATAATGAGTATGCTTAAAAATTTGAATATCTATTATTGATCCTTTAACTGAAAATGCCACTCTAACTGATTGATCTGCAAGATCAATATCTGTAATAATTCCCATTGTTCCATTACAAATACCATGTTTAATTAAAGAATTATTGAGATACATAACATGTGCACCAGGTTGTAAACGGATAGAAGAAGGTAAATTTGTTTTGGATTTGAATATTTGTTCTGATTCAGAAATATCCTATACTTCAGATTCATATAAATCTGATGCTTTTGAAATTAAAAATTTGTTATTTGGAACAGGTAATAAATTACAGATCATTCTATTAATTTGTAAGTAAAGAGCTCTAAACGGTTCGGTTTGGTAGCAACTCTTTCGATAAAAGGAAAAAAACCAGGGTCAAATTGTCACCAAACTCAACAAATAAGAATATCCACTTTTCAATTTATTCAATTGTTCATTTTATTTCTACCAGATACAGTATATATCAGGTGCCAAATATTATCATTAATATCAGGGCATGAATGATAATAAAAAAATATCGTGTGCCCTATATTAATGACACGAGAACATCTGGTCGGGAAGCAATTTTCGGACGAAACTGATGATACTATTTTCCAGTTTAACTTTCATTTATCATATCACATTCTCTTTTAATTGTTGTCATGAAAACTAATCGAAAGAACAATTGCAAGATATCAATATGGACAAGAATGAATATATGATATTTTTTCTTAAATTATTAAACAATGGAGAAATTAAGATTTATCATTACATTAATAAAGTAACAGTGTGTACAGATTCAGAACACAATGGATTTTTCTCTGAAGTATTATAATTAGTATTAATTTATAAAGCATACAATCAAGATATAAAGTACAAGTTCAACCAATAGGCTTGAAAAATGAAAGGAGAAAATGCAAAAATCGCAGAACAGCAGACTTAAAAACAGAAACCAAATATTTAAAGGAATAAGCCATGAAAATGCCTTATTGAAACACAGAGTTAGAAACTTGGAAAAAGAAATTTCAATCCAAGAAAAACGAAATCGCGACTTGTGAAAAGAAAATAGAACACTCAAATTGCAACTCCGTCTAGTGAACTTTGAAACCTTAGATATTGAAACAGATCAGCACTGAAATATTATAAAAACTCTCACCAAAAGACAAAGTCTCAGCCTAGGAAAAAGCAAAACGTGTAACATACTTCTAGATGATTAATGAACGTTTTTTTTTATATTAAATTTTTTACTACATAAATGTGGTATGATATTACACTTCCAGTCACGATCTAGGTGTGATATTTTCCAGAATTAGTGGGTAAAAGTTGGTTCGCTTAATTTCATTGAACAGGTTATTTTTTCCCATAGATTATATTTTCTTTATATTATATACATTACATACATAGGTGATTAAACATTCTTTTAAAAATTAGTCAATTAATCTGATCTTAAAAAAAACCTTTTTTGAGCCTTGTTTCATTCAGTCTTCTATTTAAAGAAATTGTGTCAATGTTATTTTGGAAAGGAAATTGATACTGATAATATTCCCATTGGTAATTTATTTTATTTCATATTTTCATAATTTATGTCGCAATTAATTAATTAACTGAGAACCTCAACCATAAACTTATAAATTTTCAGTTAAAGGTTCAAACTTTTCTGTCTAGTGTCAATTTTTTCTAAACATAATTAAAATATTTCCGAATGATTATAAAAGTAAACAAGAGGTCAAGAATTTTGTCTGTATTTAAGTTACCAAAATTTATTAAATAAGTATATAATACACGAGTGCCGAAGCAATAAAACTAAATTAGGCGTAAAATATTGTTTAAAAATATTAGCATGAAAAAAGTTAAAGCAATTTCACTTGATATATTGTTCTCAAAATATAAAATTAATAGTATAATATACAAGGTCAATTCTAAAATAGATGCAAATTAACTACTAAGTAATAATAAATAAAACTAGAAATAAATAATAGTAATTAGTAAATAAGACAAAACAAGAAAGAAGAAAATAAAACAATAAAAAAAACTTCTAGTACTGTCATAATAGGCGACCGATAACTGTAATTGAAAAATAAGATTAGAATTTAATTGTTGTTCTAAATTTAGTTACGTTTATGATAAAAAATAAAAACTTACTATAATTATGGTTTTCATAAACTCATCTAATAATTTTGGAACTTTATGCGAAAGAATAAATAAGAGTGGTTGCGCAAATAGAAAGAAAAGGACGAAATTATCAAAATTAGGCATACTTTTTTTTTTGTTATTTGATATTGCAATTGACGGAATCTAGAGATGATTTTTGAAAGGAAAGGTCAAAAGGTAAGGACTTTTATAAAATTTTGAAATCTAAATTAAACTATATAAAATAGATAAATTAAAGATGGATATAAGACTTATTTCTGATTCTGATACATTTCATGCAGAGAATATTATCAACAGAGTAAATATATAAGCATGTAACATTTTTTATTCTTCGGAAAGAATTAACGAGGACACAAAAATTATGCCTAAACTTTTAGATAACGTATATCGACAAGCATAATCTCGCATCTCTAAGAGTAATATATATATATTTAAGAAACAAAAGTCAGATTCAGTTAATATTTCGTTTAAACCTGCTTATAGCGAGATTAAAATATCATAATAAAAATGAAGCAATTAATACTCACGAAGTTCCAAATTTGAATTTACGAATCTGCTTCATAGTCATGCAATTTATAAATAGAAATCAACAATATTAACCTTGAATTATATGTAAATAGAAATGTAATTATGCAGATGTATATAACTTTGGAAACCGAAAAAGTTCATAAAAATACCAAGTCATTTATCCTTTTATAAAATTTAAATAACGAATAGTATAGCTGATATTTAATTTAGGGTCTGTGTTAGGGTTAAAAATGAGGTTTAAGTATAAAAAATTACAAGGAGCTAACCTAAAAGATGGTTCAAAATTGAAAGTCGCTTCTGTTTTAATCTTATGCAATTTTAAGTAATACAGTGTTTTTTACTCAGCAGATTAATTAATATAAATAGTTTAGCACCTTTTATAATACTCAACAGATGAAAATCAATACCATTAATTTTTGAAATATGAAGTTGTGTATACTTTAATTTATTTATTACAATTCTATTAAAACATATTAGATATATACTGAATCACTATGTTGTTATCTAAGGTTACTCGGCAGTAAATATATTTGGATTGAGAAAAAAAACAAGTGAAGGTTATCTTTACTTGTCCATTTTACAATTATTTTGATGTTTAATTAATCTGCCGAGTTTTCGAAAGTGGGAGTTTGGCGTTAAATGAATAATACAAACTATACTTCGCAAATAAACATTGCATACCACTATTATCTTGAAAGAAACCATTTTGCGTTAACCAAATACAACCACTATAAATGCACTCTCTATAAGTACAAATGACATGGCGGGTTCCAAGGAATATAGTTAAAAATAATCGCGTTTTAACTATGATTTTAAATAAACAAAGTCACTCCTCAAAACAGTTACATTGAGAATAGATAAATTAAAAGATATCACATTTTAAAGCTAAAAATGAATATCTATGTATTCATATCATAAATTATTTACAAGTAGTATTATTTTGAATCATTTAAATAACATTAGTAAATTAAAAATTGGACAATATATTTATGTTATTTACGTTAATGTCTTAGCAAAATACACTATATATTGAGGTTTTTTTTTTTTTTATTTTTATATGGTTGTTGAAATGTAGTAATTAATTATGCATCAAAATAGTTTGCAAATGGATAAGTAAAGATAATATGCTCTAACCTTAAAATAAAATAGTGATCCTGCATAATCTTACATATCTAAAGAACACAAAAGTCAGATGCAGAAGAAAGTCGGTGCATACTTCATCCGTCATTACAAACTAGTTAATCTGCCTCCCGTACTTCCAGTTTATATATTATTACGAGAACACAATTATCATAAAATATTTACTTTTGTCCAATTATATTAATACTTGAACTAATCTGTCGATATTCAAAGGGGCTACCTTTCTCCGTTTTGATTGTGGCTCAACCAAATCAGGCAAGTTGTCCATAAGTGTTTCGTTTACTGGTTGCACATTGGAATTTACAGCTTGTTTAGATTCAATAGGACTTGTTGAAGGTTGATTTACAGTTCTCTTGCATTTTTATTTTTTCTGATCATTATAATCTTTTAGTTTCATTCGGTAAGAATAATTTTAATAATTTTGGCAAAGAATATGAAATATTATAATTGGGTAAAATAGTTAATAAAGTTCCACCTATTGTTGAATTATTAACTCGATCCAAAAAATCAACTGAAATAAGTTTTGTATTTTGACGAAAAGAGAAAAGAGTGTTAACAACACTACGCGAACAATCATCATTTGTTTCATCCATAATTATTGCAACAGATTTTTGATTAAAATAATTTTGAAGTAAAGAAAAATGTTTTTCAAAAACATGTGGTAAATATATTTGATGAAGTGCAGGAGCTTGGGGAATTGCACCTCCTTCTTTAAAATATTTTTTAAAAAATGGAAGTAGGTGATTAATTTTTTCAAGGGGAATGTTTGCAAAAGAGGAGGCTTCGATTAAGTTTTCTATAACCTCTTTTTTTGATTTAGAAGCTGTATTAATGGTGGTAATAGTTGCTTGCTTTTTCTCTTGTTCATTTTTTTCATAAATTTCTTTTTTGTTAACGTGCCCTTTTGAAAGACAGTGTCCATCAACTGTTGATTTTGATTTCCATTCAACGGAAAGGTTACAATAATTGCAAAACATAATTCCTCCGTCTTCTCTAAAAACACCAGGGCGTTCATTTATACACGTAGATATAGTTCACGATTTATCAAAATTTAGGAGATCCTGATTTTTATACATGATCAAATACAAATCATATGATATGTGATATTTATTATAAAAACTCCCAATATCCCAAATTATGTGATGTTCTGAGGTGACAAAATTCATTTCTGTTTTATAAAAATTCTGCCCCTGATCATGCTGATCATACATATTAACTGAGCTTTTTTGCATATTCTTTTTCTTAGAATAAACCAACTAAACAGTAAAATGAAAACCAATGTTAACGAAAGATGTAATTTATTCAAAAAGTGTGAATTCTGTTAATAATGGAAATGACTTCGAAAGTCAAGGAATATAGCTATTAAATAAGGTGAGATATTTCACTGAGTAATGCTAAGTTATACATATCTGAAGTTACGCTGCCACTAGGATAATAAGACCAAAAACTGGAAGCACATTGTGGCCACAGTTTGCGAAAGTTACCAGTCAAGTAACCAGACTTGGCGTACGGTAAATGGCCTACTGTGAACGTCCTTCTTCGTTTTATTATCTGAAAACTTACCGTGTTTAAGTCCGGGTTTGTGGTGAATAGGATATGTGTATGATGTTTTTGACTGTGTGGTAAGTCCGGTGCATTTGTCTTATTAACTATAACGTATTACTTATAATCTTACAATTATTAGATTACCAAATGGCGGATCTTATGGATAAAGGATACGCAGAAGATTAAATATCCAACTTAAATTTAATGATGACTGGATATAAAGTGGAAGATTCTTACCAAAAAAAATCCGCAAGATTATAATATATTACTTAACTCTGCCGAGTACATTTAAAACGATATAAAAATGGAGAGAATAAATTTCTACAAATAAAGAAAAATGATATGCACTTAATAAGCTAAATCCTATTTTTAATTACAATTTCCATTTTCTTTTACAGTATAGTCTGATCTGATGATAAATTTAAATACAATGCAAAATTGAATAAACATTTACATATATTATTTATGTGTACTTTAATATTCGGCGGTGTAATCATAAACAATTTATTTTATTAATCGATTGTGTTTTTAATTTATCCTCAAAATAACCTATCGCAGGAGTTACTGGCATAGAAGGTTCCTTATCATGTTTTCTGTAGCATAGACACGTCCCAGAAAAGTAGTGCCACGGTATTTTTAATTCGAATAAATTTCTAAGCCACTAAACCATGACTAGCAAATTTTCAGATAACGTATATCGAGCATGTTCTCACATATCTAATGCGAAGTCAGTTCAAAATTACTTTATTTGTAATATCTTTAGAAAAAAAAATCAGTTCTGATTAGGGTATGTTGCAGAAATATTCTTTTGTTGAGTAAAATGATTTAGCGTATTTTCACATTTAATTTTTAAACTAAAAGTTTAGAACTATTATGTATACTAATTAAGCTGCCAAGTATGAAGAATAAAAATTGTCTAAGATAAAATTCTATCACCCACTCGCTACCCCTTGAAAGGAAATCCATTCAAGGACCAGTCTAAATTTTTATTAAAAATTCAATATTTTTATAAATGTAGTCTTTTATGATATGAATGCATTTTTAATATTGAAATGTTTTATCTTTGAATTTATCCATATTATTGCCAAAAATCCTTATCATGCGCTACAACCTATTTTAGTTGTATTCTAAAATTCACTTTTTTATTTGTTTCTTAAACATATGAATATCATCACATATATCCTTCTACATTAATGAGCCATTTTATCATATGATAGAGATGCATTATAATACTAAGAATAAAATAAATATGAAAAGTTCTGCGAACTATATTTTTATGTTCTTCTGATTTTTTTTTGAGTATCATCTTTTGCTTTAATATGCTAATAATTGTTTTACATCTGGTTTATTTCTACGCCAGGTTGTGATATTGCCAAATTATCTTTACTTATCCATTTACAAATTATTTTGATGTTTAAATTAATATGGCGAGTTTGTAACGCTTATGAAATTTTTCTTTCTAAATGTATATGCATGCGGGTCCAGTAAATACTGTAAATTACAGTTTACGTTAAATTTATGATTACTTAATTTTGATAGTGATAATAATTAATAATGATAGATCTTTTCTGAACCAGAGTTCCCGACGAAATCAAATAGTTTTCAGGATCAACTAAAACAGATTTTAGAAACCTATCACTTCATCGATTGATACATGGAAGTAATGGTACTCATAATGTGATGGTTTCACCTTTTTATTTGGTTTATTATCAATGTAAATATTTTTCGTTTTCTAAAATAAAAATAAAAAAATGAAAAATCCATCATGAATTTTTACCCATTTTATTAATTAGAGTCTCTTACATTATATAACATAAAATATTATGCCATATCAGGATCATGGATATAAAGTTGTGCATAAATTGCTCTTTCAGGTGACTCAGGCAGAAGGGAACCCATATAATGACATAGCTCACCATTCATATGAAAACAGTATGGCCCATGACCATTGAGAATGGATTTATCAATATTTACACCAAGAGAAGTGAAAGCATGTGAAGCATTATATTGTTGAATATTGCATCGGAATTCTTTAGAATAATTATCTTGGCCTTCAAAAAGTTGACGTAAAAAAGGTGGTGGATCACAAAGAAGAGGTGAACGAACTTTGCCTTGTAAGCAACATGTGCCAAATCTCAGATGACTTTGTGAAGAATTAGTAAAGAATTAGTAATACATTCATCAAGCCAATGAAGTAAACACATATCTGCTGAGTAAAAACTTGTATTACTTAAAATTGCCTTAAATCGAACTCTGGTTTTGAAACATGATTACATCAATTTCGGCAATATTCAAACTTCTAAATCCTAAATCAAACGTGCAGCATCTAAAACAGTTGGCAATATCGAAAATGGATAAATTAAAAGATAAAAGCATTAATATACCATCGAAAAAATTGTTATCATGTTTATCATGTAAGCAAAAACAGTTAATCTAATAAACAATACATTTTCTTTTAAAAACGAGTTATGCAAGGTCGTTATTATTTAAATGTTACTTAAATATTTAGATTCTGCATATCCACCGAAAATGTCGCCTATTCAGTCAAATACTCAGAAAAATTAAATATCCAAATTTGAATTTACGAAAATTTGTATTAATTGGTTAACACGTGAGGTAAGAATCGTGGGGGATAAATAATAATAATAATAATAATAATAAAACCGTAGGGACAAGAATCGTGGGGCTAAAAATCGTGGAAGACAAAGAAAGAAAAAAAAGAAGAATAATAATAAAACCGCGGGGCTATAATAATAATAATAATAATAATAATAATAATAATAAAATCATAGGGCTATAATAATAATAATAATAATAATAAAACCATGGGGGCTAAATAATAATAATAATAATAATAAAATCATGGGCTATAATAATAATAATAATAATAATAAAACCATAGGGACAAGAATCATAGGGGCTAAAAATCGTGGGAGAAGAAAAAGAATAATAATAATAATAATAACAAGAATCGTGGGGGCTAAATAATAATAATAATAATAAAACCGTGGG
>PQFF01000056.1:340143-353411 GCA_003547095.1 Diversispora epigaea | reverse complement strand
ATAATAATAATAATAATAATAATAATAAAAATAAAATCATGGGAGTTAAAAATCGTGGGAGACGAAACCGTGGGAGCAAGTGAGGGCTAAAAACCGTGGGAGATAAGAATAATAATAATAACAAAATCGCGAAGGCTATAATAATAATAATAAAACCGTGGGGGTTATAATAATAATAATAATAATAATAATAATAATAATAAAACCGTGGGGCTATAATAATAATTATAATAAAACCGTAGGGACTATAATAATAATAATAATAATAATAATCTTAATAATAAAACCGCGGGAGCTATAATAATAATAGGAGACAAGAATAATAATAATTATAAAACCGTGGGAGCTATAATAATAATAATAATAATAACAAGAATCGTGGGGGCTAAATAATAATAATAATAATAAAACCGTGAAGGCTAAATAATAATAAAAATAAAATCGTAGGGATAAGAATCGTGGGAGCTAAAAATCGTGGGAGACGAAACCGTGGGAGTAAGAATCGTGAGGGCTAAAAACCATGGGAGACAAGAATAATAATAATAACAAAATCGTGAGGGCTATAATAATAATAATAATAATAATAATCTTAATAATAAAACCGCGGGAGCTATAATAATAATAATAATAATAATAAAAAAACTGTAGGGATAAGAATCGTGAAAGCTAAAAATCATGGGAGACGAAACTGTGGGAGCAAGAATCGTGAGAGCTAAAAATCATGGGAGACAAGAATAATAATAATTATAAAACCGTGGGGGCTATAATAATAATAATAATAATAAAACCGTGGAAGCTTGAATAATAATAATAATAAAACTGTGGGGGCTATAATAATAATAATAATAATAATAACGCGATGTACGGCTGAAAGGTAAGTTATTTTTTTTATTTTTTTTTTATTTTTAAAAAAATAAAAAAAAACTTATACTTACCTTGTTTTCTTCCTTACCTTTCTTTTTTTTAGTTCGTGGAATCTAAATGGATTTCGTGGAGGTCAAAATGGACTTCGCGAAGATTGAAATGGACTTCGCGACGTACAGCTGAAAGGTTTTTATTTTTTTTATTATATAATTATAATTATAATAATTATAATAATTATAATAATTATAATAATTATAATAATTATAATAATAATTCTCAATCTTTTAGCAACAGAGGGTATTTTTTTAGAATGTACGGTCATAAATCAATCAATTCAAATTCCATATAGGGAAATAACTAACATAAAGACTTTTATGGAAGATGAAGGGTGATATATCGATACTATATATATATTATATGAAAATAATATCAATTTTATATCGTTATAATTATTAAAACAGAACAAATTTTAAAATATTAAAAATATATCGATACAATATATTTTCCATATGAAACTAATATCGATTCTATATAGAATAAATTTTAATATATCGATACGATATATTTTTAATATTATTATGATTATTAAAATAAAACAAAATATCGAAAATATATTGACACAATATATTTTCTATATAAAACTAATATCAATTTTATTATTTCTAAAAATTTAATAATAAAATAATTTTAAAAAAATAAATCGCAATTATATCACATTGATATCGTGGTGACATTTAATAACATCGAAATAATATCTTCAAGATATTTTTTATATTTATTACGATTGTCGTAATAAATATAAAAAATATTTCAGAGATATTATTTCGATATTATATAATATCAAATTGATATCGATTCAATATCATATCGATATTTTTGAAAAACAACAATTTCAGCAAAGTATATACTTAAAAAATATTTAAAAAATACTTAATGAAGTATATTTTAAATATATTTTAAGTATATTTTAAATATCGTAGTTTTTATAGGGAATACTCTCTTCTTTTCCCACGTGGTGAGCAAGGATGGCATATCAGAATTATACATGTTCCCAAAATTGATTTTAGATTTTTGAGATATTTTGACTTTTTGAGATTTATGCAGAATCTATTCTATATATGGAAGTAAAAAAAATACCTAGTTATGTGTATCTTCAATCAAAAAATAAATCTGAGTGGTCAAAAAATTTCGGGTTTTAAGTAAAATAATTTCGTCTTCTATNTTATAATAATTATAATAATTATAATAATAATTCTCAATCTTTTAGCAACAGAGGGTATTTTTTTAGAATGTACGGTCATAAATCAATCAATTCAAATTCCATATAGGGAAATAACTAACATAAAGACTTTTATGGAAGATGAAGGGTGATATATCGATACTATATATATATTATATGAAAATAATATCAATTTTATATCGTTATAATTATTAAAACAGAACAAATTTTAAAATATTAAAAATATATCGATACAATATATTTTCCATATGAAACTAATATCGATTCTATATAGAATAAATTTTAATATATCGATACGATATATTTTTAATATTATTATGATTATTAAAATAAAACAAAATATCGAAAATATATTGACACAATATATTTTCTATATAAAACTAATATCAATTTTATTATTTCTAAAAATTTAATAATAAAATAATTTTAAAAAAATAAATCGCAATTATATCACATTGATATCGTGGTGACATTTAATAACATCGAAATAATATCTTCAAGATATTTTTTATATTTATTACGATTGTCGTAATAAATATAAAAAATATTTCAGAGATATTATTTCGATATTATATAATATCAAATTGATATCGATTCAATATCATATCGATATTTTTGAAAAACAACAATTTCAGCAAAGTATATACTTAAAAAATATTTAAAAAATACTTAATGAAGTATATTTTAAATATATTTTAAGTATATTTTAAATATCGTAGTTTTTATAGGGAATACTCTCTTCTTTTCCCACGTGGTGAGCAAGGATGGCATATCAGAATTATACATGTTCCCAAAATTGATTTTAGATTTTTGAGATATTTTGACTTTTTGAGATTTATGCAGAATCTATTCTATATATGGAAGTAAAAAAAATACCTAGTTATGTGTATCTTCAATCAAAAAATAAATCTGAGTGGTCAAAAAATTTCGGGTTTTAAGTAAAATAATTTCGTCTTCTATGAAAAACTATTTCGACTTTTTTCTTTGAAATTGCAATTTCGGGGTCCCAAAATAATTTTACGTGCAAGTATAATCAGAATGCATGAACACGACAAGAAAGTGACATCAAGAGAATATTATGAATACCGATTACAAATTAGAGATCATTCATCATTGTTGATTCTTCTTGGCGGTGTTACCAGAGTAATTATTAGGATATATATTTTAATTATTATTATATATTATTAGCTTATATTATTATCTTATTATTATATTTAGTATTTACTTATTTATTTATTTATTATTTATATTATTCTTATCTGTAATACGAAAGATAAATTGATTTACAAATATGTAATTGTGTAGTGTAACTGTGTCCTGTAATAGATTTACCATAAATAGTAATAAATTAATATATAAATCATGTATTACGAGGACTTAAAGGACCCAAAGGCCCAAAGGACTTAAAGGACCTAAAGGACTCAAAAATTAGTTATATAAAGGATAGATTTTGGCTTGAGTCAAAGTCAGTTTCATTTAGTTAGATTTAGAATTAGGATTTTATCCTTTAGTTAAGAAACCCTTTTGTAATTAACTAATTTATTTGTAAATTAGTTTCTTTTGTATTACCTCGAAATTAGTCGCATTATTATCTTATTAATAATAACTAAACCCTTTGTATTAAATCGTCTACTTTATCATTTGGAGCGCTGTCTCATGATATTAGTAGTTAACACTAATCAATACATTTATTAACAGTAGTTATTTAACTTCTAGAACCTACCTACACTGGTCGAATGGTAAAAAATAGGACAGTTTTATCATGAATAGGATTCCGATTGATGGCTAAATTTGCTAAGATTTATTAAGTATAGGCAGTCGATTTTTTCTGATTTATAAATAGGAATTTCCGATTTATGAATTTTCACAAATAGGATGTCCGATTTATGCATATTTGCGCCATTAATAGGATTCCGATTTTTGTTCATTCGACCAGTGCTATTAGTAGTAGTTGTATCTATTTTGACTAATAGTTTCCTTGAATAATATCTTTAATATTATTTCAAGAGTTCCTATTCATCCCACATGTTTATTAAGAAGGATAAACCTCCGTCGGTAACAGTGGTCGCCTTTTCCAACAATATNTTGGCTTGAGTCAAAGTCAGTTTCATTTAGTTAGATTTAGAATTAGGATTTTATCCTTTAGTTAAGAAACCCTTTTGTAATTAACTAATTTATTTGTAAATTAGTTTCTTTTGTATTACCTCGAAATTAGTCGCATTATTATCTTATTAATAATAACTAAACCCTTTGTATTAAATCGTCTACTTTATCATTTGGAGCGCTGTCTCATGATATTAGTAGTTAACACTAATCAATACATTTATTAACAGTAGTTATTTAACTTCTAGAACCTACCTACACTGGTCGAATGGTAAAAAATAGGACAGTTTTATCATGAATAGGATTCCGATTGATGGCTAAATTTGCTAAGATTTATTAAGTATAGGCAGTCGATTTTTTCTGATTTATAAATAGGAATTTCCGATTTATGAATTTTCACAAATAGGATGTCCGATTTATGCATATTTGCGCCATTAATAGGATTCCGATTTTTGTTCATTCGACCAGTGCTATTAGTAGTAGTTGTATCTATTTTGACTAATAGTTTCCTTGAATAATATCTTTAATATTATTTCAAGAGTTCCTATTCATCCCACATGTTTATTAAGAAGGATAAACCTCCGTCGGTAACAGTGGTCGCCTTTTCCAACAATATGTTGTAGACAACTATGTTAAGATTGAATCTGAGAGGCTCGGTTATTTTCATTTTAACCAAGCTGCAATTAGAAGTAAACTGTACCAAAATTTGCAAGATTGCCTTGCAACTGATAATATCGATGCGTCTCGAGTTGGTACACGTATTATCTTACCATCGTCATTTATTGGTAGCCGTAGAGATATGTATCAGTGCTATCAAGATGCGATGGCTTTGGTGCAGTACTTCGAAAAACCAGATATCTTTATCATCGTAACTTGCAATTCCGAGTACCCAGAAATCAAAGTAGAACTTCTACAAGAACAAAAACCCATAGACTGACCCGACCTCACGAGTCGTATTTTTTGTGCAAAACTTGAAGAGTTAAAAAAGGACATTTTTTAAAATAATATTTTCAGACATGTCATTGCTTGAGTGTACGTTATTGAGTTTCACTTCCTCACGCTCATATTCTCATTATTTTACATCTCAAAGATAAGCTTCGAACACCTAATGATTATGATTCTATCGTTCACGTGAAAATTCCTAATTCTAATACTGAACCAAGACTTCATGGGACTGTGATAAAGCATATGATACATGGACCATGTGGTCCCTTCAATCCAAGTGCACCCTGTATGCAAGATGGCAAGTGCAAAAAAGGTTACCCATGAGATTTCGCTGAGTTCACGATCTAAGGTTTGAACTCTTATTCTAATTACAAACGTAAAAACAGACTTTGTGTAATAAGTATAAAAGGAGCAAAACTAGATAATCGTTGGGTTGTACCTTACAACCCTTACCTTTCCTTGAAATACGATTGCCACATTAACGTAGAAATTTGTTCCAGTATTAAGGCCATTAAATACCTTTATAAATACATATACAAGGGGCACGATAAGGCCGCCATCGAAGTTACTAGCAGTGATGAAATCAAACAGTATCTTGACGCCCATTGGATCTTTGCCTCAGAAGTTTGCTGGAGAGTATTTAGTTTCGAGATGAATAAAACTTACCCTTCGGTTTACAGATTACAAGTTCATCTTCCGCAACATCAAATCATTAGATTCTTCAATAACGATAATATCGTAAACATTCTCGCAAATAAACAAAACCAAAAAACTATGCTAACGGAATACTTTCACACAAATTACACTGACCCGGAAGCACGTAATTACCTATATCTAGAGTTTCCTCGGTACTATGTCTGGAATAAAACATATAAATAATGGACAAAATGAAAATCTGGTAATGTTATTGGAAGAATGTATACTGCAAACCCATCAGAAGGAGAACGTTATTACCTTCGAATCCTTCTAAATTATATCAAAGGTGCAACATGTTTTGACGATCTCAAGACTGTAAACGGAACTCTATATTCAACATTTAGTGAAAGTGTGGAACATCATGGATTTCTCGAAATGGATAATAGCTCTAGACGATGCTTAGTGGAAGCATGTAAATTTGGCATGCCGTATGCTCTATGTTGATTATTTGCTACGATTTTGGTTTTTTGTGAACTAAATAACGTACGAGATCTTTGGGATGAAAATTATCCTGCAATGTCAGAAGACTATGCCAAAAATGAAATTCCAGAAGGAAACTTTCATGTTGATACCGTCCTTAATGATATTAACCATCTTCTAGAGCAGCATCACAAAACGATACTTGATTATGATTTACCAAAAATCACATTCGACCATAACTATTTGTCTAATTTGATTCTTGAAGAACTTAAGACTCCTATTCCTCCTGAAGACTTAAGCAGTAACCAAAAACTAAACGGTGATCAAAAATCCATATTTAATAAAATCTTACAACGTGTAAAAGAAAATCGACCTGGTTTTTTTTTTATAGATGGTTTTGGAGGAACTGGTAAACATTTCTATACCGCTGCATACTTGCATCTGTTAGATCTCAAGGTTTTATTGCTTTCGTCACGGCTTCTTCAGGTATAGTTACACTAATAATGCCTGGTGGACGTACAGCTCACTCCCATTTCAAAATCCCTATATCTCTGAATGCTACTTCAACATGTAACGTCAGTAAACAATCAGAATTAGCCCATCTAATTAATTGTGCATCAATTATCATTTGGGACGAAGCACTGATGACACACCGATATGCCCTTGAAGCACTAGACTGACTTTTAAAAGACTTGGTAAATGCTGACCTTTCATTCGGAGGAAAAATTATTGTACTCGGTGGCAACTTTCGACAGGTACTTCTGGTAATTCAGTATGGCACACGAGCAGAAATAATCAATGCTTCTATAATAAAATCTCCACTCTGGTCGATTGTTGAAATACTCTATCTACGAGTTAACATGCGTGTGCAAAGTACGTCACTTGACTTTCGGAACTTTTTGCTCCGTATCGGGAACGGTACTGAACAAACTGTAAATAATGACATGATCCGCATTCCTGACCAAATGGTCATCTCCTGGGAAGATAAAGAATCGTCACTGAATCGTCTCATTCAGGAAATTTACCCCGATTTACAACAAAATGCCTGCAACTCAAATTATATTATCAATTGCACCATATTAGTAACAAAAAATGAATATGCTGACGCAATTAACAATATTGTAGTTAATTCTTTTCCTGGTAATCCCACCTATTATTACAGTTACGATTCGGTACTAAATAATATACACAACTTCTATCAACCTGAATTCCTTAACTCAATCACCCCCAACGGACTCCCACCTCATAAGCTCATACTAAAAGAAGGCTCACCAGTTATCTGCATATGCAATCTAGATCCAATAAATGGTATCTGTAACAGCATTAGACTAATATGTTGTACATTTCATAAAAATGTCATAGAAGTGGAAATAGCTACAGGGAATCATCAAGGCAAATGAGTATTTATACCAAGAATACCTTTTATGCCATCTCAAGATACCAGATTGCCATTCCCTTTCAAAAGAAAGCAGTTTCCTATAAGACTTGCGTTTACTTTAACTATCAACAAATTGCAAGGTCAAACGATTCCGCATGTCAGAATATACTTACCGGAACCTGTCTTTTTACATGGATAACTCTATGTAGCACTTTCACGTAGTATATCTGATATAACAACAAAGGTTTTAGTAAAAAATAGTAATGTGCATGGAAAAAAAGGTGTTTATACTCGAAATGTAGTATATAAGGAAGTCTTGAACAATCAAAGTTTAGTTAAGAACTTGATTCCTTAAATTTATTATTTTATATTAACAACAGACAATAAACTCAAAAAATACACATATTGGTTATTGCATATTTCAACAAATATTTTAAAAAATATATTTATTATCGGATACTTATTAACCGTTACTTTTTATTTGCTGTGGCAGTTTTATTATTTTTATTACAAATTAGTTATTTATAATGACAAAATAAATTAATATAAAATTGTTTTTATTAAAGATTAAATATTTATAATAACAAAATAAATAAAAAACTTAAAAAATACATATATTTGTCATTACATATTTCAACAAATATTAACCATTACTTTTTACTTGTTGCAGTGGTTTCATTATTTTTATTAGATTAGTTATTTATAACAATAAAGTAAATTAATATAAAATCGTTTTTATTAAAGATTAGATATTTATATAATAACGAAATAAATAAAAAACTTTATAAACAAATAATTCAAATAAATCTTAAAAACTAATACACAAATGTAAATAAAATTATTTTTTTTTACCATCAACATTAGGATTGTGCAATTTCGAAGCACTACGCAATGATCAATCCACACGACTCTTCCCCTTCCTATCGCTATAAACATTCTTCCTAGGTCTTACTCTTTTAACCATCACTTCGGTTCCTTTGATCTCATTGTCACTATCTCCAACATTACCGGANTTAAATTTATTATTTTATATTAACAACAGACAATAAACTCAAAAAATACACATATTGGTTATTGCATATTTCAACAAATATTTTAAAAAATATATTTATTATCGGATACTTATTAACCGTTACTTTTTATTTGCTGTGGCAGTTTTATTATTTTTATTACAAATTAGTTATTTATAATGACAAAATAAATTAATATAAAATTGTTTTTATTAAAGATTAAATATTTATAATAACAAAATAAATAAAAAACTTAAAAAATACATATATTTGTCATTACATATTTCAACAAATATTAACCATTACTTTTTACTTGTTGCAGTGGTTTCATTATTTTTATTAGATTAGTTATTTATAACAATAAAGTAAATTAATATAAAATCGTTTTTATTAAAGATTAGATATTTATATAATAACGAAATAAATAAAAAACTTTATAAACAAATAATTCAAATAAATCTTAAAAACTAATACACAAATGTAAATAAAATTATTTTTTTTTACCATCAACATTAGGATTGTGCAATTTCGAAGCACTACGCAATGATCAATCCACACGACTCTTCCCCTTCCTATCGCTATAAACATTCTTCCTAGGTCTTACTCTTTTAACCATCACTTCGGTTCCTTTGATCTCATTGTCACTATCTCCAACATTACCGGAAGCACTTGAAGACTCATTAACTGGTTTGATTTTTACACGTTTCAAAGAAATGGTGTCATCATCACCAATAATATCGTCCAAAACCATAGATGAAGATGTCCCAACCTCGGAAGATTCTTTCCTACTTTCGATAACATTACGATAAGTAGCAATAAGCTTTGACCGAGCTACGTTAATAGTCTCTGGAGAATTGATTGAACTGTTATCAGAATTTCTTCTCAATAAAAATTGGACATTGATACAATTGATATCTTTTGAATAAATGTAAAAATCGTTATCGATAATTTCCAATTGCCCTACAACAAAAATAAATGAATCTTGCGGATAAACTGTACTCTTTAAATGTGAAAACCGAGAATTTAAGTACTGAAATGCAACTTTGACATCAAAATCAATATCTTGGCCAACGTAATCTTTTATTAAAACATTTAAAACTGCATTCTCATCATTCTCTATTACTTGAGGCAATTTCTGAGGAATTCCAACCAATGAAACCTTCAGAGGACACTTATTTGAATTAGGAGCTCTGTTGAGGATTGTCAAGCCAGTAGAAACGGAAACGTCATCTATAAAACAAAAAGATAAGTATACTTCATGAATTTGAATTAATTAACAACTATTACCTTCAGTCTTTTAACATCCCCATAATGACTAGGCACAATTTTTTCACCAACAGAATAAAATCTATCCTTCTCAAAAATGGCCTGGGTTTCAGAATCTCTTTCTTTAGGATTAATAGGAACAAACAAAACCATTTCAATTTCACTATTTTCACGATCTATGGGATACGTGCCAATAGCCCACACTACCACCAAACCTATATCTTTCCTCTCAGTCTTACGAACAACTTTGATCCTAACGATGGTGTCAGCATAGCACGGCATAATCGCTTCAAAAAAAATATAAAATAGAACAATACATAACATAAAACCCAACATATTCCTTTATATAAACAAGTTTAGCATTGATCTAAACTTACATAAACAATATAACCATTATTATGTAACAAATCAACAATTACTCCTTTATTTATTTTACTCTTAAAACATGACGTAATCAAAGCAAGTATTAATCATGACTACCCATTCTCCTTCTTTTTAACGAACTAACCAAAACCAAAAATTTTCTTTGTATTTCATTCTGTTACACAAATTTCTATCAAACTGACTTCTTTGTAAATTCCTTGATTCAAGAAAATTTTCTTATGCTAAAGCTTAATTCTAAACATGGTCAACGAAAAAAGAGACTCAACCACTGCCAACTACATGACCTTACTTTTAAACACTTGATATTTATACTTCAAAAAATACATTTAACGAAGTACTGAGAATAATTTGTGCAACCGATGTGCCATTACCAAAATTAAAATATCCCAAATCCAAATAAGATGGGTGGCACGAAGTGCCACCCATCGAACTAGTAATATACTAATTTCCAAAACCCCATGCATAAATGTTTTAAAAAAATTTATCATTATATAAGGTAACTAAATTTTTCATATTTTATTTTCAAAACGAATTTGGAAAGTTTTTTTTTTTATAAATTTATAAACCTAATTTATGACAATAATGAATCACAAAACTTTTAATCTTTTCTTGATCATTTTTCTTTCAAGTTTGGCTATTATTATTGACACAAAACCTAAAACTTGCACAATAACTAAAACAAAATCCCAAACAGTGACTTTCATTAATTCCTGTGTATAAAAATAAAAATAATTTTATTTTTTATCATAAAAATTCAAAATTCACTAATTTTTTAAAAAATAATTGTACATTTATTATATTTTATTTTTTTTATTGATAGCAATAAAAATATTATTATTTTTGATGTATTGTCCATTTATGTATCAATTATAAAAGTCAAAAAAAAATTAACTTGTCAATTTTCAATTTATTTTTGCACAATTTATAAACTTATAAGCACAATAAATAATTATGACTATTTTGATTTTTGGAATATTAAAACATAGTAATTTGTTTTAAATGATTACATACTAGTCTGTTTTAATTTAAATAAAAGCTATACTCTATAATTCCAGTGATCAAATGAAACAAAAAAGATATAAAATATAATAAAATAAATAAATAAATAATTTTAGAAAAAATATCAAAGTTGTATAATAAATTCCCTCAAAGATTAATTTTCTTGAATTTCATTTTCTTCAACTTCTTCAACTACACAAAATTTAAATATTGTTAATTTATTTAAGTAAGTATATTAAACAAATAATTCAAAAAATATAATACTCACTTATATCATCAGGAATTACAAAATCCCATTGTTTTGTATCTTAANTTTATAAAAAATTATTGTTTATTGTTAAGAAATATATGTACTTACTAAGTGTCTCAAAATTTTTTGATTTTACAAAAGGCAAATGTCTACTTGTATATATTGCTTCTGGATGCATTTCATTTGGATCATATTGAATAGAATTCTTGTTTGATTTATTTGCATCATTAATTTGTTTGTTTACTTGTTTTCTTATTTCATTATCTTTAGAAATATATTTCTCAAGTTGAGATTTTAATTCTTCAGCAGTTGGACGATTGAGAGGTTCAAAATTCCAACATTTTTCCATTATTTCTTTGAGAAATTTAGGAATTTCACACTTAATTTCAGGTTTAAGCCCTTCACAAATATCCTTTGCAAGAGTTGCATCATGTGGAATATTATAATATGGTTGATAACTAGTTAGAACTTCTAACATAACCATACCAAAAGAATAAATGTCAGATGCTTGAGTGTATTCTCCTCTACTTAATGTCTCAGGTGCCATGTATGGAATTACACCATAAATATTTTCTGGATTATTTTCTGTAATTGGTTTGCATAGTCCAAAATCAGTAATATAACTTAGAGTTAAAGTTTGATTAACTATATTACCAGAATGGAAATCTTTATGCATTAAGCCCATTTCATGGATATTTGTAAGTCCAATTACAATGCTTGATAAAATATTATATTTTTTTCTCCAAGTTAATTTTTTAAAGTTGTCATTCAACAGGTTTCGAAGACTACCATATGCTGCATAATTCATAACCATCATATATTCATTTTCTGTTGGATTTTTAGTGATACCATATATAGCAATTGCATTTTTACCTCGAAGTTTAAGTTGATTTTTAATCTAAAATGTTTATTAGCATAAATAAAATATATTTAATTTATATTTAATTTATATTTGAAATATAATGTTAGTATGGTAAAATTTTAATAATATGAAATATTCACCTCTTGCAAGAAATCAATGTTATCTGTGAGATTACTAAGACTTTTCAAGCAAACATTTTTTTTACCATACCTATTCCAAACAACTTCTTGTTTACCAAATTCATACCATTTTTTTTTTTATGAGAATAAATAAATCCATCAAGCCAATTTGCTTTATATGCTGTACCAAAACCCCCTTTAGCAAGGTATGCTACATTTTCAAGTCTTCCAAATGGAATCCATTCAATAATTTCTTGATATTTATTTGCATTTAATTGTATTTGTTGAATAAGTTCATCAATTTCTCTATCTTCACTTGTCCATTTACCAAATTCATTTTGAAATCGTTTAGCATTACATGGATGGCACCAACTTTTTTCAATATTATTTTGACATTTACTACATTTTCCAGGATTACTAAAAATATTATTGATAATTAATTAAAGAATTATTATTTGATGTTGAATTAAATTAATTAAATTGAAACATTGATTTCAATAATTATGAATCTAAATACTCACTAACTATTAGTTTATGATAATTGATTAGAGAATTGTTATATGATATTGAATTAAATTAATTAAATTGAAACATTGATTTCAATAATTATGAATCTAAATACTCACTAACTATTAGTTTATGATAATTGATTAGAGAATTGTTATATGATATTGAATTAAATTAATTAAATTGAAACATTGATTTCAATAATTATGAATCTAAATACTCACT
>PQFF01000056.1:309884-339138 GCA_003547095.1 Diversispora epigaea | reverse complement strand
ATTTATATTGATTAGTTTATGATAATTGATTAGAGAATTGTTATATGATATTGAATTAAATTAATTAAATTGAAACATTGATTTCAATAATTATGAATCTAAATACTTACAAACTGTAACATAATTTATATTGTATTGATTAGTTTATAATTGATTAGGAATATAATTTTATATATCCAAATTATTATAGGTAATAAATTATAGTTGTAAAATAAGCTTATTGTAACAATATACCTACTCTTCCAAATTTTCCGGTTCTTCCAATTCTTTTGTTTCTCCAATATCTTTCACTTCTTCCGTTTTTCTTGTTCCTTTCATTTCTCCTATTTCTTTAACTTCCATTTCTTCTATTTCTCCAGTATCTTTTATTTCTTCNATTTTTTTCATTCCTTTCATTTTTTTTCTTCAATTTCTTTAAAATCTAAAAAAAATATTGCCAACGGTCACATTATCAAATAAATTTAGTTTTGCATGCATTTGTACAACAATAATTTTGAGAATATAAAGGCTTGCTTTTATGACCCAAATCCGGATATCTTTTTTTGAAAAATAAAAAGCAATACTACATAAACAATTTCTTTCTTAAAACATTTGCCAAATAAAGTATTTATTTTATATATATATATATGCAATTATATTCTATTTATATTCTACTAAAAATAATATTTTATTTATTTTATTTATATATATTGACATATAAATTTATTTGATACAAATTTCAAAATATAAATTTAAAACTATTAAGTATATTTGATATTTAAAATAAAAGTAAAATTAATATTAAATTCGACTAAAAATAACATTTTATTATGTATATATAAATTTAAAATTATTAAGTATATTTGATATTTAAAATAAAAGTAAAATTAATATTAAATTCGACTAAAAATAACATTTTATTATGTATATATAAATTTAAAATTAAATACAAATGTATCTAAAACTAAAATATATTCGAAACAAAAAAAAATATAAATAGAAATGGAATAAGAATAGAAAAGAGTAAAAATAAAAGTAAAAATAAAATAAAAATAAAAATAAAATAAAATAGGAGTAAAAGAGGAAGAAAAATTAAGAACAATGGTCACTTAAATAAGAAAACATGGTTATTATAACAATCTAGAATTATCCAATTTTTTACAAACACAGCAGATAATAGCCACTTCAAGAATTGATAGTCACTTTCCAATTAAAGAATTATCTTATTCACTTCAACGCCACACCATAATTTTCAAAACTAAGACATATTATCAGATAATCTAATTTTCAACTCTTAACTGGATGAAAAGGTTGTTTATATTGTCAAAATTTGAAAAAAATACATTTGCATGAATGTTTAATATAAATTTTTACATTTATTTATAATTATTAAACAGGGCATGAACCAAAGCCACATATCACACCTGTCTAGTTTTTTCTTAAATATTTGCACCTTTCACATGTCCATGAGATCTTATGATCATTTTCATTTTAGCACAAAATAAAAATTATAGGAGTATCATTTTGGGGAAATAATTAGCCGTATTTGTGCTAGTGTTCCAAGTCGAAATGGCTATAAGTCAGCCGATTTTTTTGAGAATAGACTAATTAAAATTACCATATATGGTGATTTTTTTTTATAGAGAGATACACAAAATCTGAGGATATAATTGGATAGACGGACAAAAAAAAATAAATAAAAAAAACTATTAATTTATATAAAAAAAAATTAAATCAAATTTTATCAGTGATCATGAGCGCGGTAATATTTAAATTATTTGAAAAAAAAATTTATTTTATTTTATAATAAAAAAAAAAAGTAAATCGAATAAATTATTTTGTTAAATTATTTATTAAATTAATTCAGTGATGGATCCGTTTAAGACCTATCCGGATATCCGGATTGGTACTTTGGTATAATATTTTAGGATTATTATTATTTAATTTTATTTAATTAAAAAAAAAAAAGAAATTATTTTAGGATATTTTAGGAACATAAAATTAGATGGATGGTGAAGGTTTCATTTTTTTAAAAAAAAATTAAAATAAAAAAAGAGAAATGATACCTCCTTTAGGAAAATGGAATTGGTTGGGCGGACATATAACATCAAAGAATCTTTGGATGAATGAATGGCGAAGGTATTTATTTTTATTTATTTTTTTTAAAAAAAAATTAAAATAAAAAAAAAAGAAAAAAATGATACTTACTTATTCTCTTCTTTAGAAAACAGACATATAACAGCGAAGAATCTTTGGATGAATGTATTTATCTTTATTTTATTTTTTTTAAACAAACATTAAAATAAAAAAAAAGAAAAAAATGATACTTACTTATTCTCTTCTTTAGAAACCAGACATATAACAGCGAAGAATCTTTGGATGAATGTATTTATCTTTATTTTATTTTTTTTAAACAAACATTAAAATAAAAAAAAAGAAAAAAATGATACTTACTTATTCTCTTCTTTAGAAACCAGACATATAACAGCGAAGAATCTTTGGATGAATGTATTTATCTTTATTTTATTTTTTTTAAACAAACATTAAAATAAAAAAAAAGAAAAATGATACTTACTTCTTCTCTCCTTTAGGAAATGGAATTGGTTGGGCAGACATATGGCAGCAAAGAATCTTTTTTTATTTTTTTTTTTTTAAAAAAAAAAATGATATCTACTTCTTTCCTTTAGAAATACAGAATCGATTGGGCAAACGTATGGCGGCGAAGGTATCTATTTTTATTTTTATTTTTAAGTATGAAATCGGTTAGGCAGATGTACGGTGATGAAGGTATCCATTTTTTTTTTAAAGATTAAAATAAAAAAGCAAAACAATACTTACTTTTCTCTCCTTTAGAAATACGGAATTAGTTAGGTAGGTGTGAAGGATCTATTTTATTTTTTTTAAATAAAAAATAAAATTAAAAAGAAAAATGATACTACAACAATGAAGGTAAAATAAAAAAGAAATGATACTTCCCTCTTCTCTTCTTTTAGAAATATGGCAGTGAAGGATCTATTTTTATTTTTTTAAAAAAAATTAAATCAAAATACGGAATTAATAAGACTATGTATGTAAAATATGTAAGTGTTTTTTTATTATTATTAAAGAAAATTCATTGTTGTGCAATAACTCTAAAGATTTGTGCAACACATTTTATTTGAAATAAAAATCCGTGCAATTATTCTACATACATATATTGACATTTAAATTTATATTGAGATTTGTATCAAATTATAAATTTATAACTATTAAGTATATTTGATATTTAAAATAAAAGCAATATTTTATTATGTATATATAATTTAAAATTAAATACAAATGCATCTAAAACTATTAAATATATTCAAAACCAAAAAAATTGAAATGGAAATGGAATAAGAATAGTAAAAATAAAAGTAAAAATAAAATAAAAATTGAAGTAAAAAAAATAATAACTTGTAGAAAAATTTGTAAAAAAAAAATTATCATGATAATCATTTGATATTTTCACATTCTCAACATAGATAATGATAGTTAATTCCCAATTAAAGAATTATCTTATTCACTTTCCTCATCACACCATAATTTTCAAAACTAAGACACATTATCAGATGATCTTTCAACTCTTAAAGTTGTTTATGTTAATATTGCCAAATTTTGAAAAAAAACATTTGCACAAATGCCTAAAGTAAACATATAATTAGGGAATTTTTATAAATTAATAATAAGATATATGGGAAAAATCAAATAAATTGATTTTCTTTTTAAAGGACTTTATGTTTATTCAGATTCGGAATCATCATAGATATCTGCAATATCTTGTGATTGAAAATCTACTATGGATTTTCAAAAAGATTTCTATATATAGTTAAACAATGAGATTAGAAATTTCTAAGAACATTCTGTTTCTTCTGTCAATTAAATCACTATAATTACAATTACAACTCACAAATTTAAGATAGTCCAAAAATGTGCACTGATTTATTATTAATTTATATATCTCATCATCATTGTTATCGTTATTATCATTATCTTGATCTTGACAAATAATTTGTTGTAAATACACTCACCTGCCAAAAGTATCCGGCCAACTATTTTTTAATAAATTTTTTAATAAATTTCTAAGGTGAATTATAACACAAGGAATGATTCAAATTGTATAAACTTTTTTTTAAAAGAATCCCCTACCAATGGGCTATCATATGATATCTTATTTGAAAAATCTGATACTTTCTTGTGCAGTAATTGTGTTTTAAATGAAATTAACCAAAAATGTTAAATTGAATTAATGACAGTAATATCTTTCGATTTCAATAACTATTCATTGTAAGTACCAACTATCTTATACAGACTTGTAGCTCATAACAAGGGCTACAATTTTTATTAATACCATATTTGACATTTTCTAATTAAAATCAGAACTTTACTTAGACACGACTAAAAACGATCGAAATTATTAAAAATTTGACTTGATATTGACAAATAATTATCAATCGTTCTCATATATAAAACTTTATTTTTTACTAATTAAAAGTTAAACATAATACTAAGTAATCTTAAAGACAAATATATTGTGCACCTGTCANAGATAGGTATGTTGTACATCTACTGTAAAAGTTTTAGAATTATAGCATAAGAATTGAGGAAGTTTTTATATGTAACAACTTTTGAAAAATATTACATCGGAATAAAGTGATCAGCAATCATTTGTCGCAAAATCCTTACTAGATTTATCTATAAATTTCAAAGACGAATTGTAACAAAATGGATAATCAAAATTATATAAAACTTTTTTTTAAACGAATTTCCTAATCAAGAGCTATCATATGATACCTTGTGTGTTAAAATTGGATATATACTTGCACATAAATTTTGGTTTAAATGAAATTAATCAAAAATATTCAATTGCATAATTAATCGTAAAGTCTTTCGATTTTGATGAATATTTATCCTAGATATCAACTATCTTATACACACTTGTAGCTTAACATGAGAGCTTTAACTTTAATTATTACAGTTTTTAATATTTTTTAGTGAAAATAAAACTTTACTTAGTAACAAATAAAAATATTCATATTAATATATTGTTTAAATTCTTGTCAGATCAAAATTATAATTAATAAATTTTTTAAGTATTATTTAATATTTAGTTGGATTTCCTTTATTTTTTATTACAGCATTTATTCTTCTTGGCATACTTTTTACTAATCTAATAAGTTGATTTTCATCAATATTATTCCATTCTTCTTTTAATACTTCAAAAAATTCTTTTTTATTTTTTGGAATAGGTCTGTGTTTTCTGACCTTTCTTTCCAATATATCCCACAAATTTTCAATTGGATTAAGGTCAGGACTTTGTGCAGGCCATGGAAGAAATTCAATTTTGTTTTCATTTTTCCAAGTTTTAGTTTTTTTTGAAGCATGACAAGGTGCATTGTCATCTTGAAAAATATGATTTTCTACTCCTAAATCATTTAAAAATGGAATCAAATATTCTTTAAGTAATTCTATATATCTATCAGAATTAAGTGTTCCTTCAATTAACACCAAAGGACCTATTTTATTATTGCAAAAACATCCCCAAACCATGACTCCTTCTGAATTTTTGACAGTTGGTTTTAAACAATCAACTTTGTATTTTTCATCTTTTTTACGCCAAACCCAATTTTGTGAATCATTATTAAAAATTTCAAATCTGGATTCATCACTCCAAATAATTGAATTCCATTCTGTAATCCAATTTTTTCTCATTCTACACCATCCATATCTTTTTTTTCGATTTATTTCAGAAATAAAAGGTTTTTTCTTGGCAGCATGTCCACTATAACCTTCTTGATGAAGAGTTCTTTGTATTGTTCTAGAAGNAGAAAAAACCTTTTATTTCTGAAATAAATCGAAAAAAAAGATATGGATGGTGTAGAATGAGAAAAAATTGGATTACAGAATGGAATTCAATTATTTGGAGTGATGAATCCAGATTTGAAATTTTTAATAATGATTCACAAAATTGGGTTTGGCGTAAAAAAGATGAAAAATACAAAGTTGATTGTTTAAAACCAACTGTCAAAAATTCAGAAGGAGTCATGGTTTGGGGATGTTTTTGCAATAATAAAATAGGTCCTTTGGTGTTAATTGAAGGAACACTTAATTCTGATAGATATATAGAATTACTTAAAGAATATTTGATTCCATTTTTAAATGATTTAGGAGTAGAAAATCATATTTTTCAAGATGACAATGCACCTTGTCATGCTTCAAAAAAAACTAAAACTTGGAAAAATGAAAACAAAATTGAATTTCTTCCATGGCCTGCACAAAGTCCTGACCTTAATCCAATTGAAAATTTGTGGGATATATTGGAAAGAAAGGTCAGAAAACACAGACCTATTCCAAAAAATAAAAAAGAATTTTTTGAAGTATTAAAAGAAGAATGGAATAATATTGATGAAAATCAACTTATTAGATTAGTAAAAAGTATGCCAAGAAGAATAAATGCTGTAATAAAAAATAAAGGAAATCCAACTAAATATTAAATAATACTTAAAAAATTTATTAATTATAATTTTGATCTGACAAGAATTTAAACAATATATTAATATGAATATTTTTATTTGTTACTAAGTAAAGTTTTTATTTTCACTAAAAAATATTAAAAACTGTAATAATTAAAGTTATAGCTCTCATGTTAAGCTACAAGTTTGTATAAGATAGTTGATATCTAGGATAAATATTCATCAAAATCGAAAGACTTTATGATCAATTATGCAATTGAATATTTTTGGTTAATTTCATTTAAACCAAACTTTATGTGCAAGTATATATCCAATTTTAACACACAAGGTATCATATGATAGCTCTTGATTAGGAAATTCGTTTAAAAAAAAGTTTTATATAATTTTGATTATCCATTTTGTTACAATTCGTCTTTGAAATTTATAGATAAATCTAGTAAGGATTTTGCGACAAATGATTGCTGATCACTTTATTCCGATGTAATATTTTTCAAAAGTTGTTACATATAAAAACTTCCTCAATTCTTATGCTATAATTCTAAAACTTTTACAGTAGATGTACAACATACCTATCTTTAAGGTTAATTAGACTCATTTCTGATGTTTTATTGTTAAATAATAAATNTAACTTTTAATTAGTAAAAAATAAAGTTTTATATATGAGAACGATTGATAATTATTTGTCAATATCAAGTCAAATTTTTAATAATTTCGATCGTTTTTAGTCGTGTCTAAGTAAAGTTCTGATTTTAATTAAAAAATGTCAAATATGGTATTAATAAAAGTTGTAGCCCTTGTTATGAGCTACAAGTCTGTATAAGATAGTTGGTACTTACGATGAATAGTTATTGAAATCGAAAGATATTACTGTCATTAATTCAATTTAACATTTTTGGTTAATTTCATTTAAAACACAATTACTGCACAAGAAAGTATCAGATTTTAACAAATAAGATATCATATGATAGCCCTTTGGTAGGGGATTCTTTTAAAAAAAAGTTTATACAATTTGAATTATTCCTTGTGTTATAATTCACCTTAGAAATTTATTAAAAAATTTATTAAAAAATAGTTGGCCGGATACTTTTGGCAGGTGAGTGTANTACAATCAGAAGAATTAAACAATATACAATTAAATCAAGTATCAGATCAAATATTTAATACACAATTAATTCAAACACCATCAATATCATTACCTCAAATAATTTATTGGAGACCTTCTATAAAATTACAACGATTATATAATCGTTGCCAAAATAAGATTTGGTATCAATGGCCCTGTATTCCATGTGTATTTTGTGGAAGACTTTTATATTTTGATAAAATATCTTGGATACTTTATGAATCATCTATCAATTATCCATTACAACAAAATTTACCAGATATTCCTTTACCATTTAATCCAAATACCAATCGAATTTCTGAATTAAGAATTGCCACATGTAACTCTTGTAAAAAACCTTCAACTAGATTTATATTTCCACATTTATCTCCCATGCCTATAGAAATTCAAGCAGTTCATTTATCAAAACAACAATATTTATCTCCTATATTTTTACATTGTTCTTTGGGAAGAACTCCAGGTAGTAATTCTTATTCAGAATATCGAAGTCTAACTGGAACAATGAATTATTCTCGTAATATTCGTGCACATACTTTATATTCTGGAGTAGTAGAAGCTTTCTTGGAACCTAATACAAATAATAATATAACAAATACAAATAATAATACAGATTTAGATGAAACTTTACAAAGAGCTGCAGAATGGTTAATTCAAAACAATCCTTATTTATGATCATATACTAACACTTCATTATTACAAAATCAGAATAATCCTTTTCCAAGAGCCAGCCATATCAATAATGATATTAATATTCCTCCTGTGAATTCACATGATCGTATAATTCCAAATTATAATTTTCCTGATGAAGTTCACAATGAAGACTTTCACTATACTCGATTAATGGCTGGCTTTATTCAACAAAGTGAAACATTACGAATTCCAATTTCAACATGGGATCCTAATCTTGAACCATTACTTTTTCCAGATTTATTCACAGATGGAAAAGGACATTTTCATAATATATCAGATCAACAGTTATCTAATCAAGAAATCCGATATGAAACATATGGTAAATATATTAAATTACGATTAATGAATTATGATTCACNACTTCCTACTTTCATGCGTACAGGTGATACATATTTTCATCAAAAACAACTTCATTTAAATTCAATGTTACAAAAATTAGGATTACCTACTATCTTTGTAACATTAAGTATGGCTGAAAATCATTGGTATCATTTACATAATATATTGGCTAATAGTGATAATGGTGATACTTTACCTACTAATAGACCTTTTCATTGTGCTAATTACTTTGTTCATTGGTTTCAAACATTAAAAAAAGAGTTATATAAAAAATCTGATTTAACAGGATTTGGTGAAATCACAAATTTCTTTGATCGTGTAGAATTCCAAAATCGTGGAGCAGCACATACACACAGTTGCTATTGGACTACAAATAATATTGAATCAATGATTACAAATAATATAATTCGTTCAACAGTTCCTGATCCATTATATGAACCAGAATTATATTCTGCTGTTGTGACTAATCAAATACATACTTGTAATGAAAAATGTCAAGGACCAGCCATACCTGGTCAAACATGTAAAAAAGGATTTCCTTGTCCTTATTGTGAAATAACACATTATGAAGAAGGAAATTGTCGTTATATATACAAATGCTTAACTGAAGCAGATTCATGAGTTGTTTCATATCATGCACCTATTTTATTAATTTGGGATGCACATATGAATATTCAATATATAACAGACAAGTGATTTGCAAGATATATGGCAAAATATATTGCAAAACAAGAACCTTCACATATCTTCAATATCCATGAACATGATAAATTATGAGAACATGTAATAGCTAGACGATTAGGATCAATGGAATTAATGTTTTTACTTTTAGGACATACTATTTGTAATTCTTCAGCTACTGTAAACTTTTTAAATACTGAACCACCAACTATACGAACACGATCAATATTGCCAATCTATATGATTGATGAAAATGATGAAAATCCATATTATGATGATACAATAATGAAATATATGGCTCGACCACATTTGCCTGAATTTGAAAATTTAACATATCCTCAATATTTTGAAAGATATTCTATAACACCATCATCTCCATCATCAACTAATAGACAAATTTATCGAGATGATTTAAATAATTATATTGTTAAAAGATCAAAGGAAATAATTATTAGATATCGATTTCTTAAAATTGAAGATAGTGAATTATATTTCTACCAACAACTATTATTAAAAATACCAGCAAGAAGTGAGTTAGATTACAAAAATGGATCAAATGAAACATATCGTGAAAAATTTTTATCTCTCTTTCCTAATTATTTAACCGAATTACAAAATCAAATTGTAAATACACATCAATCACAAATAACATACTTTAACAATCAATTCATTGAAATGCTTGATCGGTTATTACAATCTTTAAATAATCAACTTTCAACAAACATTTCAGAAATAATACGAGTTCAATTAGATAACTTAAAAATTCTTCCACATGTTTATCCTGAAACAGCAATGTTAGAATTACCCCATGATCAATATCATGTATTATCTACTATTTCAATGTATATGGGAAAAAGTAATAATAGAAAATGGCCATATTATTTTATAACTGGTTCAGCAGGAACTGGTAAATCATATATGATAAATATGATAAAAAATATGCTTGATCGAAAACAATCTAATTATATTTTATTAGCTCCAACTGGTGTGGCAGCTCAAAATATTGATGGAAAAACTATCCATTCAAAATTACAAATTAAATCAACACAAGGAGGTTTTCAAACCAAAGTTTTTACAGATAAAGAATTAAGAGATGACTTAATTAATGTTGAAACATTAATTATTGATGAAATATCAATGGTTTCAGATAAATTGCTAGATTTTATTTCTAATCTTTTTGCAAGTCTTCACAATAATGCACTTGCATTTGGAGGTATTAATGTTATAGTTGTTGGTGATCTTGCCCAGTTACCTCCAATTACAGGTCAACATGTATTTAATGCAACAGTTTGGAAATTATTTTATCCACTTTTTTTAAAAATTTCTCAACGACAAATTGGTGATGAACAATTTTTAAATTTATTAGAAGAAGTACGAATTGGAAACATCTCTGATGAAACATGGCAAATGCTACAACAACGTCATTCAGAATTTCTAACAACACATCCTACTATCAACACATTACTTGATACAACACATATTGTAGGATTTAAAGAAAATGCACAACAAATTAATCGTATGATTTGTAATATGTTACCTGTACCTGATAACAAATTTCTAATTTCACAAGCAATTGATATTGTAAATTTAGCACCTTGGAATACTTCATTTACAAATCAGATGTTTAAATCAAAAACAAATTTGCCTTCCAGCAACCAGGTGCAAGAGTTATATATCTTAATAATTCTCTTATTGAATATAAAATATGTAATGGCACTATAGGTATTGTAACAGATATAAATCTTTCAGAACAAATAATTCGAGTTGCATTTTCAGTTAGGGGATCTATAATTGATATAGATGTTACAAAACAAACTCATTATTTTGAAATAAATGGAACTAATTGTCAACGAACTCAATATCCCCTACAAAACTGTTTTGCTNTTGCATTAGATGGAAATATTTTTTCATCAGGACAAGCATATGTTGCTCTTAGTCGATGTCCCACTTGGGATGATATTGAAATATCTCACTTAGATCGATCAGCCTTTATGACTGATCAAAATGTCATCCAGGAATATCAAAGGTTAACTGAAATTTCAAGATTAAATCCTCATGTACTTTCTTAAACTTAATAAAAATAAAAATCTTAACACTCCTTGATTTAATTTTTTAAACTAAATTAAAAAAATGTATAACAAATGTGATACTAATTAACATTGTCAATTTCAATCTTATTTATGTGGTGGATACTCAAAAAAAAATAAATGGCTAGTTAAAACATATAATCTTAAAACTTTATTACATTTGAATTTATTATAATTATTATCATTATTGTCATCATCATTATTATTGTGATTATTCAATTCAACAGAATATATTCCTCCCTTTTACAAATAGGTTTAATATTCTTAAAAGTGTTTTATTATTTATCCATTCCATAATAATTTGTGAATTCGTCTATTTTGAATTTTCACAACTATTAATTGTTTCTGTCTTATTATTATTATCTGTAGAAATAATAATAATATTATTATTACTTAAATTAGTAGAATTATTAGTTCAAAAAAAATTTCAAAATTGATTTTTTTTGTTGAAATAGTATTCTCTGAGAATTAGGTATTTTTCATCCATCATTAATGGTAGGCCACCTTTCCTCTAATTTATTAAATATTTAAAGAGAAAGAATCTTGAGATATTCCGACAAAAACTGTATTCTCAATAAATTGTGAGTAATTATGAATTTATTTATTTGATCCAGCACCAACAATAAATTTGTATAACTCAATTTTGTTTCGTTTGTATATGATTTTTGTTAAATAAGATTGACATCAAAATATGTCACTATACAATTTATATTTACATTTATTTTATTTAAATGCATTTTAAATCACCAACTTTGAAATTTTCTTTAAAAAAAACATAATGAACGGCTTTAAATTTAAATTTAAAAACCTATGCCTTTTCTGAGAGTAATTGGTATTAAAATCATTTCATCTAATAAAAAATCATAACAAGCATTGATACATAAAAAAAATCATAACTAGCATTAATACAAACTTTTTTTTAAAAAAAAATTCTGACGCTATTACCGACGGAAGTTTATCCTTCTTAATAAACACGTGGGATGAACAGGAACTCTTGAAATAATATTAAAAATATTATTCAAGGAAACTATTAGTCAAAATAGATACAACTACTACTAATAAGTAGGTTCTAGAAGTTAAATAACTACTGTTAATAAGTGTATTGATTAGTGTTAACTACTAGTATCACGAGACGGCGCTCCAAATGATAAAGTAGACGATTCAATACAAAGGGTTTGGTTATTATTAATAAAACAATAATTCTGATAATTTCAAGGTAATAATAACCTTTATTAATGGTAATTGCAAATACAAAAGAGTCTAATTTACAAATAAATTAGTTACAACAGGTTTCCTAACTAAAGGATAGAATCCTAATTCTATCAAACTCAAAAAACTAAAAACTAAACGGAACTGACTTTGACTTAAGCCAAAATCCATTCTTTATATAACTAATTTATGGGTCCTTTAGGTCCTTTAGGTCCTTTGGGTCCTTTGGGTCCTTTAGGTCCTTTGGGTCCTTTAGGTCCTTTAGGTCCTTTAGGTCCTTTGAGTCCTCGTAATACATGATCTACATATTAATTTACTACTATCTATGGTAAATCTATTATAGAACATAGTTACACTACACAACTACATATTTGTAAATCAATTTGTCTTTCGTATTACAGATAAGAATAAATAATAAATAAATAAGTAAATAAATACTAACTAAATATAACTATAATAAAATAATAAATAATATAAGTCAATAATATATAATAATAATTAAAATATGGCTACTACAATATTACTACGGTAACAACGCCATGCTTGTTATTATATTGATAACAGCTATTCTACAAAGTCGTTTATTGCTTTNATAAAACAATAATTCTGATAATTTCAAGGTAATAATAACCTTTATTAATGGTAATTGCAAATACAAAAGAGTCTAATTTACAAATAAATTAGTTACAACAGGTTTCCTAACTAAAGGATAGAATCCTAATTCTATCAAACTCAAAAAACTAAAAACTAAACGGAACTGACTTTGACTTAAGCCAAAATCCATTCTTTATATAACTAATTTATGGGTCCTTTAGGTCCTTTAGGTCCTTTGGGTCCTTTGGGTCCTTTAGGTCCTTTGGGTCCTTTAGGTCCTTTAGGTCCTTTAGGTCCTTTGAGTCCTCGTAATACATGATCTACATATTAATTTACTACTATCTATGGTAAATCTATTATAGAACATAGTTACACTACACAACTACATATTTGTAAATCAATTTGTCTTTCGTATTACAGATAAGAATAAATAATAAATAAATAAGTAAATAAATACTAACTAAATATAACTATAATAAAATAATAAATAATATAAGTCAATAATATATAATAATAATTAAAATATGGCTACTACAATATTACTACGGTAACAACGCCATGCTTGTTATTATATTGATAACAGCTATTCTACAAAGTCGTTTATTGCTTTATTTGTTATTTTTGTGGTTGATTTTAGTAATTTTCTTGTCACACTTGTTGTTGAATTATTAATATAAATTTCATATTTCATGAAGAATTAGTAAGTATATTTTAAGTATAGGTATAAGTCAATTCATTATCTATTCTAATATTGGAAAACATAAAGCACGTGTATAGTCTGCATTACTTATAATTAGAAAATATTAATGATGTCTGACATTAACAATAATAAATCTCATTTCATAATTTTTTAAATAAATATAAGAATAATAATATTTTTTATAATTAAATACGTTTATGGTGGTGAAACAATTTCGTTGGAAATTCATTGCATCAAATGGACTTGATGAATTAATTAAACAATATAAAATATTTACATTTCTATTATAATTATCTTTATGATGTGACTTGATTATTACTATATTGTCACAGGAGTGCAGAGTATTTTGAACAATTTCTCAAATCAGTCTCACAGTTTGTATCACATGAACAAATAAAGCTCCTAACCGTTCGGTTTGAACCAAATCTGAACGGCCAGTTCTGGTTCCAGTTCGGTTTTGGTTCATTAAAACTCAAACCGAAAAATTTTCGTTCAGTTCAGTTCGGTTTCGGTTTCTTTATCCAAACCGAAACCAAACCGAAATATTTTCAGTTTATAATAGTGTTACAGGAGTGCAGAGTATTTCAAACAATTTCTCAAATCAGTCTCTCAGTTTGCATCACACAAACAAATAATAATACGCTCTATCTGCCAGTAGGTCAAGCAATCAGTCAATCTAAACTTGCCTATCTCAAAACAGATAATAAATATAATAAATAAATAATAATAATAATCAAATAATAATCAAATTAATCATGAAGGCACAGTGAGTAAGGTGGAGTAAAAGTAGTAACGCAGTATCAAACAATATTTAATAATATTTTACAATATCACAACACAAAATATAAGTTTATTAAAATATAAAATATAAAGTTTTAAAAGCAAAGTATCATTTAACAACAGAAATATTACAGCGTAACGTATCTTTCCTGTTCTTGAATGAAGTTTACTTTTCTATTTAATATTTATTAAAGTATTTCAAATTATTCTGAATTATTTCTAATTATTAATTAATTGTTTATTTATTCACTAACTAACTTCTCACTACTGAAACTTACTTTCAGCAACAGTCGTATTTATACTTTCTCTTTTGTTTACACTTCATCCTTGTACCTCATACTTCATCCTTTATGCGTCATCCTTAATCCTCGCATGATATTTTTCATCCTCGTACGGTATCCTTCATCCTCGCACAGCATTTTTCATCCTTCATCCTCGTACAAGGATGACAATCACCTGAAAGTTCATCTAGTGTCACAGAATATCATCCCCCGTGACACTTCACCTGATTACCAATTTACTTCGCCACAAACATTTCCTCTTTCAAAGGGGAGCTCCTGCGACCCTACACCTATTTCCAAAAGATCTTCAATTAATTGTGTACCCTAGTGATGGTATGCGCAATACGAATTGAGCCAGGAATTCAGCCAATTGAGTCTGGAATTTAGCCATGGCGCAATCAGGCGCAATGGCTAAATTCTGGTGCAAAGGCTAAATAATAGCACAATTCTAATTGGCTGGCGCAATTATTAAATTTATTAAATAATTATTTTTAAATTTTTAAAAATAATTAATTTTAGCTTTAATTTCAAATCAATTTTACATAACTAGGAGCGATTTTCTACTATAATATTTCTATGACAGATCGAACGATCTGGTTCTTAGCTACAAGATAATATATATTTCATTCCTGTAACATTAAAATTGGTCAAATTATAGCTATTTTAAAACAATATATTAAAATATCAATATCGGTAAAATTAATTAATAATTTTATCTGATCAACCTTTTGTCATGTGACCAAAATTGTGCCAGCCAATCAGAAATTGTGCCTGAATTTAGCCAGAAAAAAATTAATTAGCCTTTGAGCCAGAATTTAGCTGGCGCAATTTAATTAGCCTTTGAGCCAGAATTTAGCCAGAATTTAGCTGGCACAAAATTAATTAGCCAAAGGCGCAATTATTAAGCTAACTTTCATATCAATTGAGCCTTCCACCCTTAGTGTACCCATTGTTTTACAAAGCTGCAGAAATCTTTTGAACTCTGATTTTGGCAGTTTGTAGATTCAATCCGGTATAACATTTCGAAAGTTTCTGACGCACGGTGTTCCTATTATTTGAAATAATAATCGTATTCGTGTTGCTATTTGGTAGATTCGCGCTCTGTTTTGGTGGGATCATTCATGTAATTCTCTTTTTAGTACTGTCACAGTATTTCCTAATTGAGCATCTTGCAGATAATCACCAAGTTTCTTATATGTGTTCATTCTTTGACCATTTGTTCCATGTATATCTGTAGCTATTCGTAGAAGTTCGTCTAAGTCATAATTGATAACTCGATCCTGTTCTTCTAGAGCTGTAAAAATATCTACTGCATACATTATTAACATATCATCACATTGCGTAGTAATTTCATTATTCATGGGTTGATCAATTTCTATTACAGTACTTTCTGTTACCAAATATGCACCAGTATTGTCTATGATAACCTGGGCTTCTCCTAAGATTTGCGAAAATTCTTTTCGTAATTCGTGGACTCTCCTTCGTAAACTGTCTGGAATTGGAATATTATTCATAGTAAAAAAAAAGTTTTTGGCAAAATTTTTCAGGACTTTTCGCAATCTTACGGATTCTTTTAAACAAGTTTATTGTTTACTCGTTATCTCACGTAGGATGATAAACCCTTTGTTTATACGATTTCAATCGATTGCCATGTACAGGTTGACTATTGAGAACTTCTCCACTATTGGTTCTTAATATGTAGAAGCTATTACCAAGAACTCTATGAATAAAGAAAGAACCAGACCATTTGTCTCGAAACTTATCGCCATGAACATTCTGTAAATCAGATCTGTACTCTAACACCATATCTCCTGTCTTGTATGTCATCGTTCGAATTTTCCTATCATGGGTTATCTTTTGCTGTTTTTGTGCATCTTTAATATTCTTAGATGCTTGAATTCGATTATCTTCGAATATTCTCGCAACTTCTCCAGTTCTTTTGTGGATCATCTCTTTAAATTGCTTTTCATCAATTTCTTCAACAGGCCAAGTAATAATATCAAGTTCTATGGGTAGTGTAGGGGCTCATCCATATAGTAAATAAAATGGCTCATATTTTGTTGTTTTATTTTTAGTTGTTCGGTATGCAAAAAGTGCCGAAGCTATCAATGTATCCCATTCTTGCGTTGTTTCCTTTACACATTTCTTTAAAGTTTGACAAAGTGTTTGATTATACTGTTCTGTTAGTCCATTACTTTGAGGGTGGTAAGCAGACATAAGTCTTCGATGTGTTTCCATTATCTCTATTAAGTTGGTCACCATTTGACTAACAAATACTGTTCCTCTATCAGATAATATTTCTCTTGGGCAACTATGCCTACATATAATTTCATCGTATAGAAACCAAGCAATAGTTTTCGTATCTGCCTTTTCAATAGCTCTGGCTTCTGGCCATTTTGTAAAATAATCCATAGCCACCACTATATATCTTTTTCCCATTATTGTTGGCTTCAAGGGGCCTACAATATCTATTCCTAATTGATCAAAAGCTTGTTCTACTCCAATAGGTCGCAATACTTCGGTTGGCTTAGGTTTGCCTTGTCTTTGACATATATCACATATCTCTATGTAATTTCGAATATCTTCGCCCATCGTAAGCCAAAAGTATCGTTACCTCGTTTTATCTATGGTAGCCTTTATACCAAAATGTCCGGCATTTGGTACATTATACATGTTGTATAATATTTTAGTTAAATTTTCTCTTGTAATTACCCTTAGAGGATCGCCCTCTTTGTTTCGCTTATATAAAATATTGTCTTGAACTATATAATAGTTCGCTTGTCGTCGTAATTTTCACCATTGTTCGTTAGTGCCGTTTGGTAGAAAAGTATGATTTATTAAGTATTCTGTTAACTGATTGTAAGTGTCTACATCCATTTTCGAAAAATTTTGAGATTTTGTATCTTTAATAAATATCTGAGTTCTATTATATTTGTTGTCTTAATTAGTTATCCTTGATAGTGCATCAGCATTGGCGTTAAGCCTTCCTTGCTTATGAATAAGTTCGTAGTTATACTCAGATAATTCAAAAATCTATCTAGCAACTCTTCCTTTGGGTTGTGGACGATTCTTTAGCCATGCTAAAGTGGAGTTATCCGTATATAAATCAAACTTGGGGTCATGTAAGTAATGTTTAAAATGTCGTACAGCCCATATTATGGCGAGGCACTCTTTTTCTAGCACAGTATAATTTAGTTCGGGAGCTGACAACAGGCGACTGGCATAAGCGATAGGGTGTTCGAGATTTTCCGTATCCTTCTGGGAGAGCACAACTCCAATTCCCCAGTCAGATGCGTCGGTAGCTAGTATAAATCGTTTTGAAAAGTCAAGGTAGATCATTATGGAAGCTGAAGTTAATCGTCCTTTTAATGTATCGAACGCGAGTTGATGTTCAGACTTCCATTCGAATATTACGTTTCTTTTCGTAAGGTTGTGTAGTGGTTTCGCAATTGTGGCAAAGCTTTTTACAAATCTTCGATAATATGAGGCTAATCCCAAGAAGGCTCTCACGTTTGTCTTGTTTTGTGAAACTGGATAATGCTGCACCTTCTCGATCTTCGAAGGGTCTGGGGCTATTCCATCGATTGTTATAATATGTCCCAAAAATATTAATCTTGTCTTGAAAAAGTCTCACTTTTCCAAGTTTATCTTTAATCCGGCATTTCCTAGAAGTGTAAACACATCCTTCAAATATTCTAGGTGCTCTTCATAAGTTTTCGAATATATAATAATATCGTCGATATAAACTAATATGAACTTCCAAGTAACCTCATGGAAGACTCTATCCATCACTCGCTGAAAGGTTGCGGAACATTGATAAGTCCAAAAGGCATCACGAGGAATTCATAGGTACCAAATGGGGTAGTGAAAGCAGTTTTCTCTCGGTCTTTAGCGAATACTTCTACTTGCCAAAAACCTGAAGTGAGATCTAAAGTTGAAAAGAAAGTGGAGTGTCCCAAAGCATCTAACATGTCTGCTATCCATGGTACTGGATATGCATCAGGTTTCGTGACCGCATTCAATTTTCTGTAATCTACGCAGAGCCTGAATTTCCCATTCTTCTTATTTACTACTACAATGAGTGCGGACCAAGGACTAAACGACTTTTGAATTAGTCTGTTCTTTAGCATATTTGCTATTTCCTCCTTCAAAAATTCCAAGTATTGGGGCAAAATTCTATAGGGGTTTAATTTGATAGGCTTTGCTTCGCCAGTGTCTATTGTGTGGTGATAAAGGTTTGTCTTCCCTAATTCTGAAAGGTCCTTGGCTACCAGATTCTGAAATTCTTTAATAATTTCGTGAACTTGCGGCTTATATTGATTTTCTTCGAATTTCTCTACTCCGCCTCATACCAAATTACAACGAATGTCTTGTATTTCCTTTTGTGGTATAATAGAAATAATCTTTTCATCTTGTTGATGTTCTTCACAGACTTCGCATATGTCCTGACTTGTTTCTAAATATATGTCATACCAGCAATAGGAATTAGGTCTTATTGCCTTGCATCACTCTTGAGCACCTTTCTTTTTTCTGATCAGATTAAAACAATAAAATAACTGATCATATAGTTCCCATGTAACAAGCTTCGAATTTTTGCGCATTCCTTTGGAAGTAAATTTATATTTCATATAGGATTTCTGATACAGGAGTTTATAAGTTAATCCTGCAAAGTTTACTTCTTCTTCGTCAGTATCTGAATCATCACTACTTTCTACATATTCTTCTTCACTATTATCCTCTTCTTTATCATTGTCCAAGACAGTGACCCTAGTATTTCTACAAGAGATTTGTGCCGTTCGCTTATCATCTTTTAAGATTAATTTACATTCTTAGTAATCTATTATAGCGCGTGCTTTTCTCAGCCAATCTGTTTCCAAGATTAATGCGTAACCTGCTGCATCAATGACTTCCATGTCAACCGTTACCACAATTTCTTTCAACTTTATTGGTATTTGTGTTACGATTCCTAAACTAGGACGCATTTCTTCGTATATACCAGTTATTTTTCTTTCAGATGTTTTCTCAATCCTTCAACCTATAGATTCCATGAAGTTCTTCGAAATGATACTAATAGATGAACCACTATCAAGTATTACTTCAACTCTCCATCCAGCTACTTGGGCTTTACAAGTCATGGGTGTATTCCCTTCTACTGTCATATAGTTGGCCATCTTTACAATTCTTGTGCGCTTAGGTGTTAACGCCTTTCGTGTCTCGTTTCTATAATGAGGCATAGCCATTAATTGTCCCAAAGTGATATTGGCTCTTGTCGCAAGTATACTTGCACGCAAAATTATTTTGGGGCCCCGAAATTGCAATTTTGGGGAAAAAAGTCGAAATAGTTTTTTATAGAAGACGAAATTATTTTACTTAAAACCCGAAATTTTTTGACCACTCAGATTTATTCTTTGATTAAAGATACACATAACTGGGTACTTTTTTTACTTCCATATATAGAATAGATTCTGTATAAATCTCAAAAAGTCGAAATACCTCAAAAATCCAAAATCAATTTTGGGAACATGTATAGTTNGTGTTACGATTCCTAAACTAGGACGCATTTCTTCGTATATACCAGTTATTTTTCTTTCAGATGTTTTCTCAATCCTTCAACCTATAGATTCCATGAAGTTCTTCGAAATGATACTAATAGATGAACCACTATCAAGTATTACTTCAACTCTCCATCCAGCTACTTGGGCTTTACAAGTCATGGGTGTATTCCCTTCTACTGTCATATAGTTGGCCATCTTTACAATTCTTGTGCGCTTAGGTGTTAACGCCTTTCGTGTCTCGTTTCTATAATGAGGCATAGCCATTAATTGTCCCAAAGTGATATTGGCTCTTGTCGCAAGTATACTTGCACGCAAAATTATTTTGGGGCCCCGAAATTGCAATTTTGGGGAAAAAAGTCGAAATAGTTTTTTATAGAAGACGAAATTATTTTACTTAAAACCCGAAATTTTTTGACCACTCAGATTTATTCTTTGATTAAAGATACACATAACTGGGTACTTTTTTTACTTCCATATATAGAATAGATTCTGTATAAATCTCAAAAAGTCGAAATACCTCAAAAATCCAAAATCAATTTTGGGAACATGTATAGTCGCAAGTAAATCTGAGACAATGGAATATGGCGGAGCATTTTGTGTCATAAATGGTTGTTGGACAGGGGGTACTTTCTTTCTTTTCTTTTGTTTAGGATCTTCAGATACTTCCTTTTTCTTTTCTGCAAAACACAATCTTTTTGCGATAGGTTGCAGAGCATCTTGTTTACTTGTGGACCCAATACTTTCTCCTATTACTCTATCATTATCTCCAGTCTTAAATGAGGGATTTGTATTATCCGCACTCTCACCCTTCTGAGGTGCGCCTGTTAGTTTAAATGCTGTATTCTTTCCCAAACAGTAGAGATAGGTTGTTGGATTTCTTCTTCTTGAGTTATAAATGTATTACTATTTACGTCTCCTTGCGAAACTTGTTGTGTAGTTTGATTCGCTGTTGTATTAGTCGAAAGGGGCACAGTATTGGTAGGTCGTGGGGCGGCGGAAACAGTCAGATTTATTTGGTTTCTTTGATTTCCTTGTCTCATAGAACAATTCCAGGCCATATGTCCAGTTTGTTCACAATGGTAGCAATTTGGCGGATTATTATAACTTCTGAAGCTCTGTCCTCTATTGCCATTGTAATTATTATAACCTTGTCCTCTGTTATTATTGTTATAGTTTGGTCTATTAAAAGTATTAGGTGTTCTTTCTCCTTTTTTAATGATCTTCTGTAATGTTTCGGCAATAGGTGTGAAGGCTTTCTGTACTATTCGTTCTATTACATCTTCGCTTTCATTATTTTTATTTCGAGAAGGTACAGATCCTTGCATGCCCATAGACACTGGTCAAAAATTTATAAAACCTACACCTATCGGGTACCAGATAGGTGTAGTATCCGTGCCTAATATCATACACATATCGGATACCCGATAGGTGTAGTAAAACATTTTTCACACTTATCGGGTACCCTATATGTGTAAAAAAACATTTTTTACACCTATCGGGTACCCAATATGTGTACGATACATCAGGAAATTTTTTCGGGCGTAATATTCCGTAATTTTAACATGATATTAAATTTCCGTAATTTTTCGCGTAATATTACGGAAATTTTCGAAAATTTTCGAAAGTTATTGAAACGTTAAAATTCCGTAATATTACGGATGCTATTTTCCGTAATTTTGACGTTTTAAAAAATTTTCGAAAATTTTCGTAATTATTACGAAAATATTTGCCTAAAAATTTTCGAAAGTTTATCGTTTTAAAAAATTTCGAAAATTTTCGTTTATTTATTGTTTATTTATGATCTTGTTTATTTATTTTGTTTCGAACTTTTTCACAAAATGATCTTGTTTATTTATTCTTTTTCCAGAAATTTTAAAAACTATATACTCTTTTTTCAAAAAACTATATACTCTTTTTCAAAAACTTATTTTGTTTCGAACTTTTTCAAAAAACTATATACTTTTTTTCCATTAATTTTCAAAAACTTATTTATTTTGTTTCGAACTTTTTCAAAAAACTATACTCTTATTCCAAAAACTTATTTATTTCTCAAGTAAAGATGTTGGTTTTTGACGAGGTTGGACGCCAGTTGCTATCCGTAAAATCTTCATTTGATGTTGTGTTTCCGGGTCGTCTGAGACTCCAGTGAATCTTCTTGAGTCCCTTCGGTTGTGTTAAAGTGATGGGCGGGGTGGAGTTCTGATGGTAAAACGCTGTTAGTTCTCGACGTTCCTTTCCTTGATTAATACAGCCCTTATACTACGATTTTCCTGTGGTGACATTCTGCCATAATCGCGGTAACAGGTAGTCGTTCAATGGGGGTTATTCATAAAGTAGGATACCCCCTGTTGTCTAGAAGTAGGATACTCTCAGACGCTAACATGCTTACTTAGAAAACAGTGCACAGAGATTGAATCAGTTTATTCAATACTGTTTCTAACATTTTTTTTTCTTTTCTTTTTTCCTTAGTATCAATAACAAATTTTCGGAATTTTTCAAAGATTTTCGAATTATTTTTGCGAATTTTATTTTCTATTTTTTAAAAAAATATTCAAAATTACATACTATTATAGTTTTTTTCGAACATTTTTATATTTTTTGTATTTTGATTTTTAAAAATTATTATTGTATTTTTCGCATATTTATTTAATAAAAAATAATGAAAAATAAAAAATTGTAATGTTCACTAATGTATTAATGAAAATATAAAAAATAATCTATTTTTTTTCGTTTATTTACGAAGTACTTGGACCTTCGCTAATCATTTCTATTAATTCCTCATCCCATGTTTCCTGCCCTTCTTCTTCTTCCCGCTTTTCTTCTCCTTCCTGCCTTTCTTCTTCTAATATTCTTTCTTCCCCCAATCTTCTTTCTTCTCCTTCCCATCTTCTTTCTTCTTCCTCTTCTCTTTCTTCTCTTTCTTTACCTTTTTTTTCTTCTTCTTCAGATGATTCCTCCTCCGATTCCTCCTCTGATTCCGATTCTTCATCTAATTTTTCTTCAAATTCGATTGTTTCGCCTTTTTCTAATTTTTTCTATAAATAAAAATAATAATTAGTATTTCGTATAATTCGTATAATTACAAATAAATTTAATAAATTTATACTTACGATATTTTTCTTCATTCTTTTTCGAATAGCTTCGTCATCGATTTTTATACTTTCGACTTTCGGGCTCAGCAAGTATTGTATTATTGAAATTGTAAAGGCGACTTTTTCTTTCGGCACCTTCTTCGTTTTTTCCCAAATTTTTTCCATGATCTTTGTACACCAGGTCAAATTTTCATNCTTTCTTCTTCTAATATTCTTTCTTCCCCCAATCTTCTTTCTTCTCCTTCCCATCTTCTTTCTTCTTCCTCTTCTCTTTCTTCTCTTTCTTTACCTTTTTTTTCTTCTTCTTCAGATGATTCCTCCTCCGATTCCTCCTCTGATTCCGATTCTTCATCTAATTTTTCTTCAAATTCGATTGTTTCGCCTTTTTCTAATTTTTTCTATAAATAAAAATAATAATTAGTATTTCGTATAATTCGTATAATTACAAATAAATTTAATAAATTTATACTTACGATATTTTTCTTCATTCTTTTTCGAATAGCTTCGTTATCGATTTTTATACTTTCGACTTTCGGGCTCAGCAAGTATTGTATTATTGAAATCGTAAAGGCGACTTTTTCTTTCGGCACCTTCTTCGATTTTTCCCAAATTTTTTCCATGATCTTTGTACACCAGGTCAAATTTTCATGACCATCGATGTCCTGATTCAGTTTTCTTAGTACATCTTTGACCTTTTGGGATTTTTTCCAAGATAATACTTCACTTGCTGCGGATTTGGTATTGATTGTAGGCAAATCCGATTCCCCGAAAGTCGAAAAAAATGATGATCGAACTCTTGTAGCAATTGCTCCTCTTCTGCTCCGGTGTTTTGCGAGGAGCTTGAAAATTTTTAAAATTTTATTAAAAATTATTTATTATACTATAATTTATATAATTTATATAATTTAATAATTTAACAATACTTACTCTGCTGTGAATGTATTTACTATAGTAATAACTCCACCGATTATCCTCCCAATGTTCGAAATACTCCGGATAACTTTTGGCGGAAATGGCATCAGCAGATTTTTTTAATTCTTCTTTATTTGGATATATATATTTATTAATAGAATAAGAGGCGATTTCTCCTACAAATTCCTATTATAAAGAATACCAAATAAATAAAAAATATAATTCATTTTAAGAAAATCTCACATATAATACTTACTTTAATAAATGATTCTTCAGTTGTGTAGTCTCCGACACCACTTATTTCCAGAAGTTTTCGAACATCAGAGATTTCTTTTGTTAATTCGTTGAAAAAGATTTTTGCTTCCTATCGGGTAAGTGGAGCATCGTCATCTAAATGTAAATACATTAGTTTGTATATTTCAAATATTTCGAAGGATTTCGAAGAAATTCAAAGATTTACCGTCATCACCAATTTCCGTAACTCCTGTTTTTGTCTTTCTTCGTTTTCTTGAAGTAGTTTGTGATGGCGATGGCGATGGGTGACGACTTATTATTACATGTGGCGATGATGGTTGTGGTTGTGGTGATTCTTGTCGTGGTTGTGGTGATGCTTGTCTTGATGTTATTCTTGATGCTGGTCTTGTTGGTTCTGCTGTTGCTGAAGTAGATACTTCGCTTTTTTTCGATTTAACAAATCTCGAATGACCAGAAAAAATTCCGGCGCTTGCTGTTCTATTTTTATTTTGCTTTTTTTGGTGATAACTTAGTCTTGTTGACATGTTTAAAGAATTATTAAATATTTTATTATTTGTAATATTTGATTTTTGAAATAAAGCTGGAAGACTTTTGATATTTTTTATATATTTTTTATTTATATTTGTATTATGATTAAAATTATACTAATCTTCGAAAATCCTTAATTCACGATTAAATTAAGTATTGTCATACATTTCTTCCTTAAACGAAATATGTCGTGATTAAAAATCATTGTCCTTCATTCTGTTAAAACTGTCATTACATGAATTAGTCGTAATATCTATTAACATATATCTTTAATTAGCAAAATCGATTTTTGAAATCTGCGCATATCATAATTTAACATATTATACATACCTTTAATTATATTCTTGCATATTGAAAAATTTAATAGTATTATTTGAAATTATATATAAAAGCTCTCTTCCCAAATACAAAATATATAGTAATTAATGCAATAATTACTTTTTTATTTTTCATATTTAAATAAACAGAAAAGCGAAATATTCAATAATTTATAACTATATAATACAATACAATATATAATATAATAACTATATAATACAATTATATAATAATACAACACAATTAAAATATAAATTTATTTACAAAATATTCATCTTTTGTATCAAAGCGTGGAACTATATGAACTATTTCTTCGATTGCTTCTATCTCTATAAAATTGTATATTTCTACTAATTTTAATAAAGGACAGTCATAAACGAATGGAGTTTTTTTAGATTTAAAATTGTACCATTGCACAAGTGCAAGATGAAATGATGATTTATTTGGTAGTATTACTTCCGTTATCAATAATGTCTAAATAAATAAAAAAGCATGTTAAATCAACTTCTACAATAATTTAAAGTTATATTGTAATTAGCATATACCTGTGCATAACAAGTTCCATTGTCAGACTGATATTCGAAAAGTTCTGCATCATCCATAGCAATAGCTATATTACTAAACCATGATCGATTTTGAAATTTGTTTGTTGCACGTAAAATATTTATATTTTTTAATATAACGGAACCAAATATCTTTATTCGACAGTCTTCGGCTGAAATAATATCTAACATATTGAAAAATGAGTCCAAACACTCAAGAAATTTGGCAAAACCTTTTATCATATTTTTAGTTAAATCCGGATTCTTTTTTTGTTGTTCGAAAAATATGGAAGCTTCCAAAAGTTTAAATTCAAATAATTTTGAAGTGTAGATCAAAGCGGTTGGAGTTTTATATAATTCTTCCGTAATTCTTCGCTTAATTATTGCTTTACGCCGAATCTAAAACAAATAATTAGTATTTCGATATATTATGTAATAACAAAAATAATTATAATATTTTAAAGTATATTTACAGTTTTCATTATTTGCTCTTCTATGCCTTTCTTATTACTGAGACGATATGGAGTTTTTACGTAGGACTTGTGCAAACTTTCATATGTTTCAGAAGTATATCCATTAATTGCTCCGTATTCCTGAATTGTATTAACGATGTGGAAAATCCATGAGTGAAACTTTGGAAATTTCATTTTTGAATCCGATTTTTTTCGAAATAAAATGACAAACAGATCGGCCCAATCGTTAATCGCCTTCTGTATAATTATTAAAATAAGTTAGTATTATTGCTAAATATTTTAATATGATATATTAATATTACCTGAAATTTTTCTAGATCACTTTCTTTAAATATCTCTAATCTACTCAATATATACATTTCGTTCCATTTTACATAGACTTCCGAAAGATCATCACTTAATAAACCATCAACCACAAATACCATCACCTTCATTAAATCTCTATGCTCACTTGCAGTTAATCGGGCTATTGATTGTAACCCTTTTGAAAATATTTTTAAACCTGGATACCTTGGAATAGCTCCAATTCTCTCGTTCATTTTATCTATTGATGATCTTCCAAGTATTCCTTTAGTGAATTCTATTTGATAGTGATATAGACCTAGATCCAAGTGATGCATTCTATCAGGTACAGTGGCTGCATAAATATTTAGATTTCTAGATTTAAATATATAAAGTTAGAATATATCCATAAAATATATAAATAAAAATATAAATAAAAATACAAATACTTACGGAATATTCCAAAAGTAATTTTCAACCGGTTCTAAACTTACCGAATGACCAGTATTATTGTTAAAATGTTCCATCATATTTTCATGGTTACGAAGTATTATTTGATCTTGCATTGTATCTATCAAATCATTCTTTTGAACTAAACAAAAATGGCAAGNTTTTCGGAAAAAACCAGATAATTCTGTTATTAATTTTGTAATCGATTCCATTTTCATTTTCAAATAGAGGATCTAATAAGAATTTTAAAGATTTATGAAAAGTTTCACGAACTAATTTTTTAAATTCAGGAGATGTCTTTTCTTTCTCATTTTTAGCAAATAAAATCGGAAAATATCCTAATAATTGTTTAGCATCTTCCTTATTTCTTCTCCATGTAGAAATATTTCCAAGAGATATGTAAATAGGATGTAATGAACTTTTTCCTAATGTGTCTGTTGTAGTTGCATCTGAATAAAGAATAAGGGACAAAATACATGCCGAAGATGGAATTGAAGCTTCCGCATATTTCCACCAATTTCCAGAATTTTGTTCTGCATATGATTTTTCCCCTTGATGCTGATATAAATAAGAAGATTAATAAAACTCTATAAATATTTAAAATAAGACGGAATTTAATATATATTTACCTTTTTATTTTCATATTTAAATATAAAATGTTGAAGTATTTCGGAATTTGACAAAAGAATTTCAATACAATTTTTAATTGGACGATAATTAATGAAATACTCTCGATTATTATGCACGAGTATACAATGTTTAGAATATGATAATTGTGATATGTTCATTTTGTCCATGAACTTTCGACCAGTTTCGATATTTTTTGGAAGAGGCGATTGAGATAAATCTGAATGTCTATTAAAGAATTTTATGATTGAATTTCCAGCTTTATTATTAAGATTGTGTTTTGTAACAAGAGTCATTAAATCTGCATATGCCTCGTTTGGAAATTCTTTAATTTCAACTTCGGATTCTTCTATATTATCTTGCAAAGTTAAACTTTTAGGTTCAAATTCTTCCAGAGTATTACTCATATTGGTATCAGATTTTTCTGTATAATTTTGCAAACTTTCGGATAAAATTTCATCAAAGTTTTCAAATTCTTCCGAACGAAGAGAAACATCACCAGCATAATTTGAATCACTTTCATATTGGTAAGAAATTTCGGATACTGGCGGTAGGTTTTCTTCTCGGATACTTTGCAATTCTTCAATTTGACTAAAATCATCACTATCTAATGACATTTCATTTATACTCGAGATCGTATCTGAAATATCATTATTGGATTTCTCCGTACTGATATTAAGTTCTTTAAGTTCATTACAATATTTTACATGTTGGGAGTATGCATTTCGGCTCGAAAGATAACGATTACAATATAGACATTTAAAATTTACAGACATTGTTTTTAAATTAAAGTTTAATATTTTTACTGAAGTTTTTAGACATTTTTTAACATATTTTTTCATAGTACTTATATATCTTTTCAAATTTTCAAATTTATCTTTTCAATAATAAAGAAAAACTTCCGAACATATTTGATTTGTTTTGCAATTTTCTATATTAATTGATAAATATACAATAAAAAGAACATAAGATTTTATAATAAATACTATATCTGTAAAATTTTGTTTTGCAATTTTTGATATACACAATAATTTTGTGATATAAAAAGAATATAAGATTTTATAATAAATGCTATATCTGTAAAATAAATATATTTATACTTTCTAATATATTCATTTTGTTTTGCAATTTTATATAATTTTGTGATATAAAAGAATTTAAAAGTTTTCGTTTTTGTTTTACAATTATTATAAAATCTTATATTCTTTTTATATCACAAAATTATTAAAAATGCTATATCTGTAAAATAAATATATTTATACTTTC
>PQFF01000056.1:276956-307570 GCA_003547095.1 Diversispora epigaea | reverse complement strand
TTTATAATAAATAATAATAAATAAAAATAAACGTTTATCGTGAAAATATAAAATTTTGAAAAAATAAAATGAAATGAAACGAAAACAAGCAGATTATTTCGAAAAGCTTCGAAAATATTTTGAAATATCTAAATTACGGAAATTTATTATACTGAAAATTTTCGAAATTTTATTGCACGATAAATTTTCGGAAATTTATATTAACGTCAGTATTCCGTCATATTTTCGAAAATTTCCGTAGGTCCCGTAATATGACGGAAATTTACGCCATGTTAAATTTCCGTAAATTTACGCCTATTAAAATTTCCTGATGTATTAGGCACGGATACTATACCTATCTGGTACCCGATAGGTGTAGGTTTTATAAATTTTCGACCAGTGAGAAGTGGTGGTAGTATATCCTGTTATAGCTTCGGGATACATTTGAGCTTTTTCTTCAAATTGTTTAGCTGTTCTAATCGCCTTTTCCAATGTTAGTTTCTCTTGGAACATAATAAATGATTGGGCTTGATAGGCAATATCTTTTCGTAATCCTTTCAAAAACTGCTAGACTTTTTCGTCTTCGCTTCATCTATTATTGCCATCTATTCGTTTAATTAATTTCTTAATATCGTTCGAATATTGTTCCACGGTTTCGTCCAGTTTCTGTACTTTCATTTGTAACTCAAATCTCCATTGGTTTATTAACGCAGTTGTTCGAAAGGTGGCCAAGAAGGATGTCTTGAAGGAGGTTTGGTTCGTATTGTTCCAATGATTAATGGGATTCTGTCCCTCTTGCGCTTCGTTAAACTATTGTCTTGCTGTACCCTGTAGATATCTGCTGACTACTTGGAGTTTGTATTCATCAGTATATTGGTTTATTCTTGCCGATCGATTGAATTCTTCTAACCATTTCATGGGATCTTGGTTTCCTCTGAAAAATGACAGCATTCTTGCATCATTTCTTATGCGAAATGCATTTTGGAGTTCCAGTATTAAGGCATTCGCCTCGTTTTCACCAGTATTTATACTTGGTTTGATAATTTTCCTTCGTTTCAACAGTTTGACGTATTATCCTGTAAGATTTTGTAAAAATATTTTTGACGATCTTTCGGAGATTTTATCTAATTACACGAATTTTCGCTTGACAATCTTCGTTGTAAATCTTTTGATCTGGAAGAATTTTGTTATGCTAACGACTACTTTGATGATCACTTTTGATAGATTGCGAAACAAGTTGTAAGAAGATGGTTTTATAAAAAGGTGCTTATGATAATTTTAAATTGTATATTTTCAAATTACTTCGTAATGTTAAAAATTTCTTTGATTATCCTTTCCCAAAAATAGAAATATAATAAGTATTTTACTAAATTAATTAAAGAATATAAAATTTGTGAAACGGATATGCCAATATTATAGGTTACTGCGTTGGATACTTTATGCCACCTCACAGGAGGCACCAAATTCTGTTACAGGAGTGCAGAGTATTTCGAACAATTTCTCAAATCAGTCTCACAGTTTGCATCACACAAACAAATAATAATACATTCTATCTGCCAGTAGGTCAAGCAATCAGTCGATCTAAACTTGCCTATCTCGAAACAGATAATAAATATAATAAATAAATAATAATAATAATCAAATAATAATCAAATTAATCATGAAGGCACAGTAAGTAAGGTGGAGTAAAAGTAGTAACGCAGTATCAAACAATATTTAATAATATTTCACAATATCACGACACAAAATATAAGTTTATTAAAATATAAAATATAAAGTTTTAAAAGCAAAGTATTATTTAACAACAGAAATATTACAGCGTGACATATCTTTCCTGTTCTTGAATGAAGTTTACTTTTCTATTTAATATTTATTAAAGTATTTCGAATTATTCTGAATTATTTCTAATTATTAATTAATTGTTTATTTATTCACTAACTAACTTCTCACTACTGAAACTTACTTCTGGCAACAGTCGTATTTATACTTTCTCTTTTGTTTACACTTCATTCTTGTACCTCATACTTTATCCTTTGTGCGTCATCCTTCATCCTCACATGATATCCTTTATCCTTGTATGGTATCCTTCATCCTCGCACAGCATTTTTCATCCTTCATCCTCGTATAAGGATGACAATCACCTGAAAGTTCATCTAGTGTCACAGAATATCATCCCTGTGACACTTCACCTGATTACCAATTTACTTCACCACAATAGGTTTTTTTTTGGTATCATTTTTTATTTTGTCACATTTTATTATCTGAAGTTTTGATCGTCTGAAGTTCAGTGTAACACAAAGTAAATTCGATTCGATCATCCGCTATATTGTGGAAATTAATTTTTATTTTATCAGAAATTTTTTTTTAATACAAAAAGATAATCAGCTTATTGTCATTGTAATTTTTTTGTTCATCCTAAAATAAAAATAAGATCAAATCAAATCAAATTAAGTAAAATTAAATTAACAATATATTTATTTGTTATTAAGCAAAAACTCAGATATATATATTGTTGTTTATAAATACTAATCATGAATTATTTATTAGATAGGAAACAGTGACAATATTTTAAATGGTTCAAGTAGTTAGATCATTTGGTATTGACTATGACTATAAGACTAAAGCTCCTAATGTAACAGTTTGGTTCAGTTCTAATGTTGAACCAAAACCGAACCAAAATTTTAGAACTGGTTCGGTTTGGAACCAAAATTAAAAAATATCAAACCGAAACCATATTTAACATAAAAATTATAAACAAATAGCTAAAGTCATTCCACTTGAGATCTGATCTTAGATTAATTTGATTTTCTTGAGAAAAACTTCACCAGAATCTTACAAATTACTGTTAAAACAAACCTTTATTACAAGCCATGACAACAATTTTAAATGAAAAAAAAAAATGAAAATATAACGTATTACATTACTTTAAATACCTTTATTTAATAAACTCACCTTCTAATTTTTCAATTAATATCAGAAACTAAAAATAAATTATTTATTTATTTGTTTTTAAAGTAGATGAGATCGTTGATCGATCAGATTTGTGAAGCACTTATTTTTTATTTATCATTCGCAAATTAGTTTCTCTAATTTTACTGCTTATAATAAAATATGTTTGAATACTGAGAAAAGAGTATTATGTTTATTTATTTAACCTTCCATTATATATTCTAGATGCTATGGTGAACATTGGAATCGTGAATAAATATTATGAAGAATGTGAATACTGAGAAAATGAAGATTCGAGAAATTTCAAGATTATTATATTTGTTATTATTATTTTTTAATTTATTACTTACTTTCTATTTTTTTTTGATTCAGAATCATTGAATATTAAATTAAATAATTGAATGACAAGATGCAATATGATAAACATTGAGAAGCAAGAAGAGAAAAGTTATGATGAAGACAAATATAAATATGAGTGTAAACGAACAAAGTAAATTTGAATATTGGGAAATTAATTGAAATTAAATTATAATTATATATTTTTGTTACTTAATTTTCTATTATTTATTTATTTATTTATTTTCGATTTATTTAATTCAGAATTGTTGATATTAAATCAAATAGTTGGATTACAAGACGATGCAATATGATGAACATCGGTGATCAAGATGATTGTTATGATGAGAAACGAGAAGAGGTAAAGAAAATGGAATTTGACGAATATGAGGAAATTTGAATGATTTATAAGAGATTTTAGAATGCAAACATTGTATCGGAAACCAAATTATCTATCAACTTAATTCATTGTGGATCAGAAATTGGCAATAAACAATCAAGAAAAACATTTGACAATTATTGATAGTGGATGATGCTAGAAATGTCTCAAAAAGAATTAAAAAAGGCATTATCTATCATTGAATTGTTTAGAAACAAAAAAAAATCACATATAAATCATTTCACAAATGAAAACTCAAGTAATAAAACTGGGGTGATACAATACATTAATATTTAAGATATACTTGAGATAGTAATAAATTTACATTAATAATTTTGTAATGAAGAATTTATAATTTATTTATATTTAATATTGCTAATATCATGATCTTTTTATCAATCACCTTTATTATTATTGATTTAAATAATACATTCAGCTAGTATTTAAATGATGAGAATTGGCAAATATAAGTGAGAAATTTGATATAGTGTAGCGAAGCAAATTGGGGATGATATTTTGTGACACTAGATGAACTTTCAGGTGATTGTCATCTTTGTATAAGGATGAAGGATGAAGGATGTCATACGAGGATAAAGGATACCATATGAGGATGAAGAATACTGTATGAGGATGAAAGATGAAGTGTAAACAAAAGAGAAAGTATAAATACAACTGTTGTTGGGAGTATACTTGTATGCTAAATTATTTTGGGACCCCGAAATTGCAATTTTAGGAAAAAAAAGTAAAAAAAGTCGAAATAGTTTTTCATAGAAGACGAAATTATTTTACTTAAAACCTGAAATTTTTTGACTATCCAAATAAATTCCTTGATTAAAGATACATATAACTGGGTACTTTTTCTACTTCTATATATAGAATAGATTCTGCATAAATTTCAAAAAATGAAATATCTCAAAAATCCAAAATCAATTTTGGGAACATGTATAGTTGGAAATAAGTTTCAGAAGTTAGAGGAAAAGTTAGTTACAGTTAATTACATAATTACAGTTCAGTTAATTTAATTAATTAATAATTAGAAATAATTTAGAATAATTCGAAATACTTTAATAAATATTAAATAAAAAAGTAAACTTCCTTCAGGAACAGAAAAGATACATCATGCTGTAATATTTCTGTTGTTGAATTATACTTTACTTTTAAAAACTTTATATTTTATATTTTAATAAACTTATATTTTGTGTTGTAATTATACATGTTCCCAAAATTGATTTTGAATTTTTGAGGTATTTCGACTTTTTAAGATTTATGCAAAATCTATTCTATATATGGAAGTAAAAAAAGTACATCCGGAATTATATAGAGGCGTTCTAGGACGCTATATATACGAAACGTCTGGAGAACGCACTAGAACGGTGCGTTCTAGTACGCTATATATACGAAACGTTCAGAAAACGCACTAGAACGGTACGTTCTAGTACGCTATATATACGAACGTTCGGAGAACACACTAGAACGGTGCGTTCTAGTTATACTTGCACGCAAAATTATTTTGGGGCCCCGAAATTGCAATTTTGGGGAAAAAAGTCGAAATAGTTTTTCATAGAAGACGAAATTATTTTACTTAAAACCCAAAATTTTTTGACTACCCAGATTTATTCTTTGATTGAAGATACACATAACTGGGTATTTTTTTTATTTCCATATATAGAATAGATTCTGCATAAATCTCAAAAAGTCGAAATACCTCAAAAATCCAAAATCAATTTTGNCAAAATTGATTTTGGATTTTTGAGGTATTTCATCTTTTTGAGATTTATACAGAATCTATTCTATATATGGAAGTAAAAAAAGTACATCCGGAATTATATAGAGGCGTTCTAGGACGCTATATATACGAAACGTCTGGAGAACGCACTAGAACGGTGCGTTCTAGTACGCTATATATACGAAACGTTCAGAAAACGCACTAGAACGGTACGTTCTAGTACGCTATATATACGAACGTTCGGAGAACACACTAGAACGGTGCGTTCTAGTTATACTTGCACGCAAAATTATTTTGGGGCCCCGAAATTGCAATTTTGGGGAAAAAAGTCGAAATAGTTTTTCATAGAAGACGAAATTATTTTACTTAAAACCCAAAATTTTTTGACTACCCAGATTTATTCTTTGATTGAAGATACACATAACTGGGTATTTTTTTTATTTCCATATATAGAATAGATTCTGCATAAATCTCAAAAAGTCGAAATACCTCAAAAATCCAAAATCAATTTTGGGAACATGTATAGTTCTAGTACGCTATATATACGAAGCGTTCGGAGAACGCACTAGAACGGCATATTTAATACGCTATATGAACGTAGGTGGTGTTCGTAGGACGCTATAAATCGGTGTATTTTGGATGCACTAGAACGTTTATATTTAATTCCTGATGTACCCAGTTATGTGTATCTTCAATCAAAGAATAAATCTGGGTGGTCAAAAAATTTTGGGTTTTAAGTAAAATAATTTCGTCTTCTATGAAAAACTATTTTGACTTTTTTCCCCAAAATACCAATTTCAGGGCTCCAAAATAATTTTACATGCAAGTATAGTTGTAAAATTTCGAAATATTATTAAATATTATTTGATACTGCGTTACTACTTTTACTCCATTTTACTCACTGCAGTCAGGAGTATACATGTTTCCAAAATTGATTCTGGATTTTTAAGGTATTTCGACTTTTTGAGATTTATGCAGAATTTATTTTATATATGGAAGTAAAAAAAGTATCCAGTTATGTGTATCTTCAATCAAAGAATAAATCTGGGTGGTCAAAAAATTTCGGGTTTTAAATAAAATAATTTCGTCTTCTATGAAAAACTATTTCGACTTTTTTCCCCAAAATTGCAATTTCAGGATCCCAAAATGATTTTGCGTGCAAGTATAGTCAGGAGTATTTCCAAATTTGTATAGTGTAGATCATACCTATTATGACAATTAAAAAAATTCTAGAATTTCTAGAACAAATTATAGAACACAATAAATTCACATGTTAATTATTAAATATAAATAAAATATTATTAAATTATTTTGAAAAAGTTTAAAATAATATCTCTATATTTTCACACCCAATATATGAGGATTAAATAATTATTATTTAAACTGATTGATAGATTTATATAAAATTTAATAAAATTTAATTGTGTAATTTTCTTGCAATTATTTCTATAGTTATCTTATATATATAGTATTTATTTATTATTATTTTTACTTTAATTTCAAATGCGAATAAATTCACAAAAACTAATTTTTTAAGTAAATTATTCAATAAAAAATAAATTTATTGTGATTTTTTTTAAGTTGAATTTTTTAAATAAAAAAAATAAATTTATTGTAATTCAGAAAAATATTTAACTATCTCAATTAATTTTTTTGCTACCACATCAACTGATGCATGTCTCCATTTTTGTTTCTCTTCAAGTTTACAATTTTTTAACTGGTCTACTAACTGACTATTCAAATAATTTTTAACAAGAAAAGTGACAATACAGGATAAATTTTTGACCTTTTGTTTTGAATTTATTCTAATTAATATATAAAAAACTATTAATTTTAAATGTTCATTTGAGAAAAAACTAATTTGTAAGGTTTCAGGGATCCTCGAGGATTCTGAAACTACATACTTGAAAATATATTTTTTAATAGTAAGATATATTATCAATCTTAAGAATTGAAGCTACGCAAAAAAAAATTATCAAATGCCAATCAAATTTTGAGGCTAGTCATAGATCATTCTAGAATTGATCTTCAAATTTTGAAATATCCCTGACTGCACTGTATTTTCATGATTAATTTGATTATTATTTTATTAGCTGTAACTATACATGTTTTCAAAATTGATTTTGGATTTTTGAGGTATTTCNAAAAGTGACAATACAGGATAAATTTTTGACCTTTTGTTTTGAATTTATTCTAATTAATATATAAAAAACTATTAATTTTAAATGTTCATTTGAGAAAAAACTAATTTGTAAGGTCTCGGGGATCCTCGAGGATTCTGAAACTACATACTTGAAAATATATTTTTTAATAGTAAGATATATTATCAATCTTAAGAATTGAAGCTACGCAAAAAAAAATTATCAAATGCCAATCAAATTTTGAGGCTAGTCATAGATCATTCTAGAATTGATCTTCAAATTTTGAAATATCCCTGACTGCACTGTATTTTCATGATTAATTTGATTATTATTTTATTAGCTGTAACTATACATGTTTTCAAAATTGATTTTGGATTTTTGAGGTATTTCATCTTTTTGAGATTTATACAGAATCTATTCTATATATGGAAGTAAAAAAAGTACCTAGTTATATATATCTTTAACCAAGAAACTATTTGGGTAATCAAAAAATTTCAGGTTTTAAGTAAAATAATTTCGTCTTTTATGAAAAACTATTTTGACTTTTTTTCCCAAAATTATAATTTTGGGATTCCAAAATAATTTAGTGTGCAAGTATAGCTGTGACCTACTGGCAAATAGAGTGTATTATTATTTGTTTGTATAATGCAAACTGTGAGACTGATTTGAGAAATTGTTTGAAATATTTTGTACTCCTGTGAGGTAACATAAAGTATCCAACGCAATAACTTATAATATTTACATATCTGTTTCACAAATTTTATATTCTTTAATTAATTTAGTAAAATACACATTATATTTCTATTTTTGGAAAGGATAATCAAAGTAATTTTTAACATCACAAAGTAATTCAAAAATATACAATTTAATATTATTATAATTCTTTTTTTATAAAAAACTAATTTTTTACGTTTTGTTTCATGATCTATCAAGAGTAATTATTAAAGTAGTCATTAGATCAAAGGATTTACAACGAAGATTGTCAAGCAAAAATTTGTGTAACCATATAAAATCTCTGAAGGATTGTCAAAAATACTTTTACAAAATCTTACGGAATAATACATCAAACTGTCAAAATTATACATGTTTTCAAAATTGATTTCCCCAAAATAATTTAGCGTGCAAGTATAGTCAAAATGAAGGAAAATTACCAAACCAAGTATGAATGCTGATGAAAATGAGACGAATATTTTAATACTAGAACTTCAGAATGCATTTCGCATAAAAAACAATGCAAGAATGCCATCATTTTTTGGAGAAAATCAAGATCCCATGGAATGGTTAAAAGAATTTAATCGATCTGCAAAAATAAACTAATATACTGATGAATATAAACTCCAAGTAGTTAGTGAATATCTACAAGGTATCATAAGGCAATAGTTTAATAAAGCACAAGAAGGACAAAATCCTATTAATCATTGGAACAATACAAACCAAACCTCTTTTGAAACATCTTTTTTGGCCACCTTTTGAACAATTGTGTTAATAAACCAATGGAGATTTGAGTTACAAATGAAAGTACAGAAGCTAGGTAAACCATAGAGCAATATTCGAACAATATTAAGAAATTGATTAAACGAATAGATGACAATAATAGATAGAATAAAGACAAAAAAGTTTGGCAGTTTTTGAAAGGATTGCGAAAAGATATTGCTTATCAAGCCCACTATTTATTATGTCTCAAGAGAAATCAACATTGAAAAAGTGATACGAACGGCTAAACAATTTGAAGAAAATGCTCAAATCAATCCTGAAGCTATAACAGAATATACTACTACCACTTCTATAAGCATGCATGAGTCCGTACCTTCTTGAAATAAAAATAATGAAAGCGAAGATGTAATAGAACAAATAGTACAGAAAGCTTTTGCACCTATTGCCGAAACATTACAAAAAATTATAGAAAAAGAAGAAAGAACACCTAATATTTTTAATAACAGACTGAACTATAACAATAATAATAGAGGACAAGGTTATAATAATTATAATGGTAATAGAGGACAGAGCTTTAGAAGTTATAATAATTCGTCCAATTGCTATTATTGTGGACAGACTAGACATATGGCTTGAAATTGTTCTAAGAGACAAGGGAACCAAAGAAATCAAATAAATCCAGTTGCTTCCACTGCTTCACGATCTACCAATACAACTACTAATCAAACTACACAACAAGTTTCGCAAGGAGACGTAAATAGTAATATGTTTATAACTTAAAAAGAAGAAATCCAACAACCTATCTCTACTGTTTGGAAAAGAATACAACATTTAAACTAACAGGCGTATCTTAGGAGGGTGAGAGTGTGGATAATATAAATCCCTTGTTTAAAACTGGAGATAATGATAAAGTAATAGAAGAAAGTATTAGATCTACAAGTAAACAAGATGATAAAGTAATAGGAGAAAGTATTAAGTCTACAAATAAACAAGATGCTCTATAACCTATCACAAAAAGACTGCGTTCTGCAGAAAAGAAAAAGGAAGTATCCAAAGATCCTAAACAAAAGAAAAGAATGAAAATACCCCAGTCCAAAAACCATTTATGACACAAAATGCTTCGCCATATTCTATCGTCTCAGACTTACTTGTGACAAAAGCCAACATCACTTTGGAACAATTAATAGCTATGCTTTATTATAGAAATAAGACATGAAAGTCTTTGACACCCAAGCGTACAAGAGTTATAAAAATGGCTAATCATACAACAGTAGAAAGGAATATATCTATAACTTGTACAGCCCAAGTAACCGGATGGAAAGTTAAAATAATACTTAATAGTAGTTTATCTATTAGTATTATTTTGAAGAATTTTATGGAATCCATAGGACAAAGAATTGAGAAAACATCTGGAAAAAAATAACTGGTATATATGGAAAAAGACATCCTAGTTTAGAAATTGTGATACAAGTACTGATAAAGTTGAAAGAAATGTAGTGGCAGTTGATATGGAAGACATTGATATAGCAGGTTATGCATTAATTCTAGGAACAGATTGGTTAAGGAAAGTATGCACCATAATTGACTACCAAGAATGTAAATTAATTATAAAGGATGATAAACAAACAGCACAAATTTCTTGTAGAAATACTAGAGATACTATCTTGGACAATAATAATAAAAAGAATGATAGCGAAGAAGAATATATAGAAAGTAGTAATAATTCAGATACTGATGAAGAAGAAGTGAATTTTATAGGATTGACTTACAAACTTTCACATCAAGAATCCTATATGAAATATAAGATTACTTCTGAAGGAATGCGTAAAAGTTCTAAGCTTGTTACATGGGAAATGTATAATCAACTATCCTATTGTTTTGACCTAATTAAAAGAAAGAAAGGTACTCAAGAACGTCAAAAGATAACGGGACCTAATTCTTACTACTGGTGTGACAAATATCTTGAAACAAGTCAGGATATGTGCGAAGTCTGTGAAAAATATCAACAAGATCACAAGATTATTTCCATTATATATGTTATAATTTGGTGCAAGGAGATGTAAAGAAGCTCAAAGGAAATTAATATAAGTTGCAAGTTCACAAAATCATCAAAGAATTTCTGAACCTGGTAGCTAAAGATCTTTCAGAATTGGAAAAAATGAACCTTTACCAACATACAATAAATACTGGTGAAGCAAAATCAATCAAATTAAATCCCTATAGAACTTCGTCCCAATACTTGAAATTTTTGAAAAAGAAAATAGCAAATATGTTAAAGAACAGATTAATTTGAAAGTTGTTTAATCTTTGATCCGCTCCTATAGTAGTCATAAATAAGAAGAATGGGAAATTCAGACTTTGTGTAGATTATAGAAAATTGAATGCGATTATGAAACCTGACACTTATCCAATATCACAAATAGCAAATATGCTAGATGCCCTGGGACATTTCACTTTCTTTTTAACTTTAGACTTTTCTTCAGGTTTCTGACAAGTAGAGGTATCTGCTAAAGACTGGGAGAAAACTGCCTTCACTACCCCATTTGGTACCTATGAGTTTTTTGTAATACCTTTCAGATTTATCAATGCTCCTGTAACATTTTAGCAAGTGATGGATAGAGTCTTTCATGAGGTTACTTGGAAGTTCGTATTAGTATATATCAGTGATATTATCATATATTCGAAAACTTACGAAGAACATCTGGAACATTTGAAGAATATATTTACATTCCTAGAAAATGCTGGATTAAAGATAAACTTAGAAAAGTGTGACTTTTTCAAGACAAAATTAATATTTTTGAAACATATTATAACCATCACTGGTCGAATGGAAAAAAAATAGGACAGTTTTATCATGAATAAGATTCCGATTGATGGCTAAATTTACTAAGATTTATTAAGTATAGGTAGTCAATTTTTTCCAATTTATAAATAGGAATTTCTGATTTATAAATTTTCACAAATAGGATGTCTGATTTATGTATATTTGCATCATCAATAGGATTCCGATTTTTGTTCATTTGACTAATGCATTGATGAAATAGTCCCAGACCCTGCAAAGATTAAAAAGGTGCAGCATTATCCAATCTCACAAAACAAGACTAACGTCTGTACTTTCTTGGGACTAGTTTCTTACTATCGAAGATTTGTGAAAAGCTTCATTACAATTGCAAAACTATTATATAACCTTACAAGAAGGAGTGCATCAGGAAAATATTTTATTCATAGTATTCATGTAAACTGCATGTAAACTGTATGTAAATCACATATAATATATTATATGCAATATATATGCATATTAGGACCCCGAGCAATCTATAAATAGGTCACATTAGAGTTTGCTTAACTATCATAGTAAAATTTTTAAAAAGTTGCTTATTTTTAATTAAAATTTAAAAATTTACTTACAAAAATTATATTTTTCCTTTCTTATTTCCTAATTTAGTATTATCTGACCTATTCATAGATTGCTCGGGGTCCTTGCATATTATATGTAGTTTACATGCAGGTGGTGTAAACTGCATATAAACTGCATGAAACCACATATAGGTACATGCAGTTTACATGCTATTTACACTACCCTGCATGTAAACTATGTATAATATGCATATATATTGCGTGTAATATATTATATGTGGTTTACATGCAGTTTACATGCGGTNGGATTCCGATTTTTGTTCATTTGACTAATGCATTGATGAAATAGTCCCAGACCCTGCAAAGATTAAAAAGGTGCAGCATTATCCAATCTCACAAAACAAGACTAACGTCTGTACTTTCTTGGGACTAGTTTCTTACTATCGAAGATTTGTGAAAAGCTTCATTACAATTGCAAAACTATTATATAACCTTACAAGAAGGAGTGCATCAGGAAAATATTTTATTCATAGTATTCATGTAAACTGCATGTAAACTGTATGTAAATCACATATAATATATTATATGCAATATATATGCATATTAGGACCCCGAGCAATCTATAAATAGGTCACATTAGAGTTTGCTTAACTATCATAGTAAAATTTTTAAAAAGTTGCTTATTTTTAATTAAAATTTAAAAATTTACTTACAAAAATTATATTTTTCCTTTCTTATTTCCTAATTTAGTATTATCTGACCTATTCATAGATTGCTCGGGGTCCTTGCATATTATATGTAGTTTACATGCAGGTGGTGTAAACTGCATATAAACTGCATGAAACCACATATAGGTACATGCAGTTTACATGCTATTTACACTACCCTGCATGTAAACTATGTATAATATGCATATATATTGCGTGTAATATATTATATGTGGTTTACATGCAGTTTACATGCGGTTTACATGAATACTATGAATAAAATATTTTCCTGATGTGTTATATTTAAATGGAAACTTGAACACCAGCTCGCATTCGATTCTCTAAAAGGGTGATTAACTTCAGTCCTGATAATGACTTATCCTGACTTTTTGAAATGATTTATACTAGCCACCAATGTATCACTGGTCAAATGGAAAAAAATAGGATGGTTTATTATGAATAGGATTCCGATTGATGGCTAAATTTGCTAAGATTTATTAAGTATAGGCAGTCAATTTTTTCTGATTTATTAATAGGAATTTCCGATTTATGAATTTTCATAAATAGGATGTCTGATTTATATATATTTGTGCCATCAATAGGATTCCAATTTTTGTTCATTCGACCAGTGTATTTAACTGGGGAATTGGAGCTATGCTCTCCCAGAAAGATATGGAAAATCTTGAACACCCTATTACTTATACCAGTTGTCTTTTGTCATCTCCCGAATTAATTACATAGTGTTCGAAAAAGAATATCTTGCTGCAATATGGGCTGTACAATATTTTAAACATTATCTACACGGCCTTAAGTTTGATTTATATATGGATAACTCTGCTTTAACATGGTTGAAGAATTATTCTCAACCTAAAGGAAGAGTTGCTAGATGGATTTTTGAATTATTTGAGTATAATTACGAACTTATTTATAAGCAAGAAAGACTTAATGCCAATGCCGACACACTCTCTAGAATAACTATTTAAGATTAATTAGATATTGTAAAACTCAAATATTATAAGCATCAGGAAATTTTTTATATCGGAGGTTATTGTAATAATTTCGTTTTCAAAGGTTATTGAAGGTTATCAGACCAATAACCTTCGCAAATATTATGTTTATTATGATAAAGTGAAGGTTATTGAAAGTTATCGATATCAATAACCTCCGNATTACTTATACCAGTTGTCTTTTGTCATCTCCCGAATTAATTACATAGTGTTCGAAAAAGAATATCTTGCTGCAATATGGGCTGTACAATATTTTAAACATTATCTACACGGCCTTAAGTTTGATTTATATATGGATAACTCTGCTTTAACATGGTTGAAGAATTATTCTCAACCTAAAGGAAGAGTTGCTAGATGGATTTTTGAATTATTTGAGTATAATTACGAACTTATTTATAAGCAAGAAAGACTTAATGCCAATGCCGACACACTCTCTAGAATAACTATTTAAGATTAATTAGATATTGTAAAACTCAAATATTATAAGCATCAGGAAATTTTTTATATCGGAGGTTATTGTAATAATTTCGTTTTCAAAGGTTATTGAAGGTTATCAGACCAATAACCTTCGCAAATATTATGTTTATTATGATAAAGTGAAGGTTATTGAAAGTTATCGATATCAATAACCTCCGCAGTATTACGTTTTATTAATAAAAATGAAGGTTTTTAGTACCAATAACCTTTGTAAATATTACGTTTATATTGGAGGTATTCGAAGGTTATCAGAGTGAAGGACTTCGAAGGCTTACATTTAAAAAAATTTACTGATGAGATACAAAATTGCGAAACTTTTTGAAAATGGATGTTTACACTTATAATCAATTAACAAAGTACTTAATAAATTATACTTTTTCCTCAAACGACACTAACAAACAATGATAAAAGTTACGACAATAAGTAAATCATTACATAGTTCAAGACAACATTCTATATAAGTGAAACAAAGATAGTGATCCTCTGAGAGTAATAACAAGAGAAAACTTAATAAAAATATTATACAACATGCATAATGTACCAAATGTTAGACATTTTAGTATAAAGTATACATGTCATCAAAACTAATTTGATTTTGACTCAACTCTTAAAATCACAATTTTTAATTACGTCTGACTCAACTAATTGCGTCAATTACTTGTAAAAATCAAAATTTGACTTGACTCAACTCCAATTTTTCTTAATTTTAATTGTATCTGACTTAATTCAATAGTTTTGACAACATGTATAGTATAAAGGCTACTATAGATAAAATGAGACAGCAATACTTTTGGTCTATTATGGCGAAGATATACGAAGCTATATAGAGACATGTGATATTTATCAAAGGCAGGATAAACCTAAACAAACTGAAGTATTATGACCTATTGAAGTAAAACAAGCTTTCGATCAATTAGGAATAGATATTGTAGATCTCTTGAAGCTAACAACAATGGGAAGAAGATATATAGTGGTTGTTACAGATTATTTTACAAAGTGGCCAGAAGTTAGAGTTATTGAAAAGGCAGATGTGAAAACTATTGTTTGGTTTTTATATGATGAAATTATATGCAAATATAGTTGTCCAAGAGAAATATTATCTGAAAGAGGAGCGGTATTTATTAGTCAAATAGTAACCAACTTAATAAAGATAATGGGAACTTATTGAAGACTTACGTCTGCCTACCATCCTCAAAGTAATAGTCTAACAGAATGGTTTAATTAAACACTTTGCAATACTTTAAAGAAATATATGAAAGAAACAACACAAGAATGGAATACATTAATAGTTTTGACACTTTTCACATACAGAACTACCAAGAATAGAACGACAAAATATGAGCCATTTTATTTATTATATGAATAAACCCCTATATTACCCATAGAACTTGACATTATCACTTGGCTGGTTGAAGAAATTAATGAAAAACAATTTAAAGAAATAATCTGTGAAAGAACTGATGAAATTGCAGGAATATTCGAAGATAATCGAATTCAAGCATCTAACACTGGTCGAATAAAAAAAAATAGGATGGTTTTATCATGAATAGGATTCCGATTGATGGCTAAATTTGCTAAGATTTATTAAGTATAAGCAGTTGATTTTTTCTGATTTATCAATAGGAATTTCTGATTTATGAATTTTCACAAATAGGATGTCCGATTTATGCATATTTGCGCCATCAATAGGATTCCGATTTTTGTTCATTCGACTAGTGTAAGAATATCAAAGACGCACAGAAATGGCAAAAATTGACTCATGATAAGAAAATTCGAACGATGACATACAAGATTGATGATATAGTATTAGAATACAGATCTGATTTGCAGAATGTTCACACCAATAAGTTTCGTGAGAAATGGTCTGGTCCTTTTTTTATTTATAGAGTTCTTAATAATGTCTCTTATATATTAAGAACCAATAGTGAAGAAGTTCTCAATAGTCGACCTGTATATGGCAATTGATTGAAATCTTATAAATAAAGGGGTTATCATCCCACGTGAGATAATAAGTAAACAATAGACTTGTTTAAAAGAATTTGTAAAGTTGTGAAAAATCCTGAAAATATCTACTAATAATCTTTTTTTTATTTATGAATAATATTTCAATTTCAAATGGTTTGCAAGAGAGAGTTCATGAAATATATAAGGAATTTTCGCAAATCTTAGGAGAAGTGCAAATTATTATAAACAATACTGGCATTTATTTGGTGATAGAAAATGCTGTAACAGAAATTGATCAACCCACAAATAATGAAATTACTACACAATATAACAATATGTTAATGACCTATGTGATGAATATGACCAGATTATCGATTATGACTTAGACAGACTTCTACGAATAACAACAGATATACATAGAACAAATGGTCAAAAAATAAATGTGTATAAGAAACTTGGTGATTATTTGCAAGATGCTCAATTAGGAAATACTGTAACAGTACTAAAAAGAGAATTGCATGAACAATCTCACCAAAATGAAGCACGAATTTATCAAATAGCAACATGAATACGAACATTATTCCAAGTAATAGGAACACCGTATGCTAGAAGCTTTCAAAATATAATACCAGATTGGATTTATAAGCTACCAAAATCAGAGTTCAGAAAATTTTTGCAGCTCTGTAAAACAATGGGTACACAATTAATAGAAGACCTTTTGGAAATGGATGCAGGATCACAGGAGCTCCCCTTTGAAGGAGGAAATGTTTGTGGCAAAGCAAATTGGTAATCAGGTGAAATGTCACGGGATGATATTTTGTGACACTAGATAAACTTTCAGGTGATTGTCATCTTTGTATGAGGATGAAGGATGAAGTACAAAGATGAAGGATAAAAGATGCTGTATGAGGATGAAGGATACCGTATGAGGATTAAGGATGAAGTGTAAACAAAAGAGAAAATATAAATATGACTGTTGTTGGGAGTAAGTTTCGGAAGTTAGAGGAAAAGTTAGTTACAGTTAATCACAGTTAATTACAGTTAATTACAGTTCAGTTAATTTAATTAATTAATAATTACCAGAAGATATCATTATTACCTTTATTTTGAAATTTATATTTCGATTGCAAATTTAATTTAAATTATAAATGCTAAAGGTATTAAATCAACAATAGTAGATGTTAAAGCTCTGGATACTGAAATGACAAATGCTTTAGAACCACCCAAACAACAAAAATAGGTGCTAATGCTTTAGATATTAAAATGATGACAACAATAGATGATAACGCTTTGGAACCTAACACAAAAAAGACGATGTTGATTCTTCAGAACTTTCAACAAAGCAGTAGATGGTAATGTTTCAGATACTGAAATGACACCAATAGTAGATGTAGATGGTAATGTTTTGGAACCTAAACAACAACCACAGCAGCAGATGATAATGCTTCTACCAAGAAAAGAAATTTATTGATGATGTTATCGATTCAGAAACCTCAGAAGTTAATGATAAAAAAAACTTGATGAAGGTGTGAAAAGTTTTCTTTATGAATCAGTTCATGACTCATTTATTAAAAAATAATATTTAATTTAATTTTCAATTTAGTGAGATCCAAAGATCCAACTGTAGTGACGATAATCAAAATACCGAAAATACAAATGATGAAAATACAAATGACAAAATCAATATAAACTGCGACAGAATAATAATAAAAGAACAATGAAGGTATGTATTTTGATTTGAAAATAATTTCATTATACTTTATTTTCTTAAAATTATAAGATTTTTTTGAAATTTCTTTGTAATCGATTAGGCTTTGAAATATACATAAAAAATTTACGAGGAATTTAATTATTAACGTAGTACATTAAAAGATAACGAAGAAGTAATTAAAACTCCTGGTGTAACTTAATTATTACCTCATTTGAAATTACAAGTGTTAAGTGTTAAGGGGTTTAAATATATTGCTCATACACGTAATTCCAACTCATCAAAAGAAAGAAAGGTATTTATTATAACAACAGTATTATTATTTTTTTATTGATTCATTCATACGATAATCAACTTTAGATAAAGGATTTGAAATAGAATCTCGTGGCTGGAGATGTAGGTTTCATATTTTATGTTTTTTTTTAAATGGATCTATATAAAAAAATGAATTTACTTAATTTAGCGAGACAAGCGAAAAGAAAATATCTTTATAGTTCATAAAGAATGGTTAGTATTTATTCTTTTAGGCACACTTTCGCATATGTATTTATTAATGTATATATTTATTTCAATACTTGTAATTTTACGTTTTATTGGTTGGATGGATGAATTCATAAAAAAAATGGGAGAAGCCCTTTACATGTTTGAACCAAATATGATATGAGAAACTGAAACGAATCATGATAAACCTCCGGATTTAATTATCGAAACACCTCCAGTTACTGAAGTTACAGATTATGAAGAACAAGAGTTCTCAAGAAAGTTACGAAAATTTTCAGAAAATTGATTAGGGGAAATGTCTTTAGATGATGAGATTGCGACTCGTTCTTTATATGAAGTAAGACTGAAAGTGGAATCAAAAGGTTTGAAGAGTTTTTTTTTTGTAATTTAATCTTTATTTTTATTATTATTTTTTGTTTTATTGAGCTCATAAGAGAATCTGATACTAAAAAAAAAAGACTAATCGGTCATTTTCCGAAAGAAGGATATATGATTTTTATCACTGGCAGGCATTTATGAGAATTATAAAAAACCAGAATACATAATTTAAGAGTAGACTTGAAAAATTTTACCCTTCCTGTGAGACAATTATCATAAAAATTCTATAGAAAGAGTGATAGAACCTTCTTAAGAACAACTAAATTTTTCTTGCATCAAATAAAGAAGAAAAGGTTCTAATTTTTGTAAGAATTGTTGCTCAAGAGATGATGATTTGATTTTTCTGAAGATAAATTTGAAGTAAGTTATTAAACGATTCTACCGATATTGCAAATCAATAATTTTAATATAAACTATTCTTTTTTGAAACAGGTTGGTTGAAGCAATTATAATAAATATCAGTGCAGACTGTTCTCTTATAGACAAGGTCCTTTTGAAAATCAAACAAGCCAAATCTGTTCTTCACATAAATATTGATGAACTAAAAAATGTTAAAAAAAAAAATTGATTTTTATTTATTCATTTGGCTAATTGATAATTTCTTTAGCATAAGATCAATGATATATTATCAAATCGATGGTTTTGAAAATGATCAATTTGAATCATAAACTCGCGCATATAATTTCTGGGCATGAGAATCGGCTCGATGTATCATTAATGGACAAAATTACTTGCACGTCAACAGCCATTTTGAATTTCCAAAGTTACATTTTCTGGGTCTGTTTTTTTCACAATGGTAAGTTGAATGAAGATAATAAAATTCAAACTTTCATATATATATTAACCTAACAAGCCTTATTTTAACAGGAATGATGGCGTCGTGAATTTTGGTGATAGTGATCATGAATTTTTTTATTTTGAAAATGTTGGCCTACCTTTGATAACAAAGAATAGTAAGTATCATAAGGATCTTCTCAAAAACTTTCGGAATTGTGGATTCAATTCATAATTATTTTTGCGTGGAATGGGATGTGAAGTCAGCATAAATCACAATCACACAGGGGAATTGTTTAAGGTAATCTCAAGACATTTGTTGGCTGAAGGTCCAATTATTCTTTCAAATATGCATTATTCACTAATTTTACTGAAATAATTGTAGTATTTTTTTTTTGCAATTCAAAGCTAACAAGAATGTCCTTTATGAATATGAATATAAATTCTAGTGTATGAAAACACATTACACCAGTTTACGAATGGTTTGCTTAATGTAATTTGTTTTTCGGTGTTAAGGAAAAAATCAATATGAATTATATGTAATTTATTTTATTTTTATAATTATCTTTCTCGTAATAATTTGTTTATTTATTTAATAAAACATCTCAAATTTTATTTGACAAAATAAGTGAGTTTGTAGTAAAATATTGATATTGTCTTTTTATTTTTACCTTGCCTGACTAAATAACCTGTCCGCTGAAAATTACATAAGTCAATATTGCTACAGGAGATGGTAATGGTATATATCCACTTATAGAAATTGGATCATTAACGGAAGTGAGCATGAAGCGTAGAGATCGAAAATCATTAGTAGAAAAATAGAAAATTGTTAATAAAAAAAATTTGTTCGAAAACTTAATAAAATAAAAAATTATTATAATAAAATTTTGTTTCCAGAAATATGTAATTTAGGTTTCGGGGCTTTATTCAACAATACAAATTTGTTGGTACTAAAAATTATAATTCATGATTTGACGTCTAAAATTTCGATGTTGTAATAGAAATAAACTTACCATATTTGTATAAAAGACTTTACAAAAAAACGAAACTCTGAGATCGTCAAAGGAACAAATTGATCATACCGCAAAGTGCATCTCATAACTTTTAGGCTTGATGCAGCAACTTGACAATATGCTATCCAATTGTTTTCTAAAAAAAAACAACAAAAACGAAACGGTGATCGTCAAAGGAACAAATTGTCATGCCGCAGCAACTTGGCACTATTTAATTCTGACAGATTTGATTTAAACGTAATCAAAAAAAAATTTTTTAACCGAAAATTTCGATCTATTAATTTTTCTCCAGCATTATTTACTACTTCTAAAAATCAATCCCTGATTTGTTGGTACAAACGATATTATATTGTCAAAAAAAAAGAAGCCACTTTTAACGAAAAGAAAAATCAAAACAATATGTTTTAAAAATTATTCATGGTCGAAGATCACGAAACATTTAAATAAAATTTGGTATGTTATACTGTAATAATTAAATAATTATTTCCGATTTTTTCTATTTGATAAAAATCAGAAAAAAATTAAGCGGTGCATATACTTATCAATATACTGATCTTTACTCATATTATCATTATTATCAATATTAGTATGACAAACATCCATAATATTCACGAATGAAGAAACGAAGTCATTTTCGTTAAGGTTCTTGATCATCACTTTATCACAATTTTAGGATAAACATGAAATAGTCTCAAGAATGAATAAGAAATAAAGTCAAATGATTTTCGAGTGAAAAAATCGCCATCGAAGTATTTATGATACGAAAATCCTTGAAATAATTATTTACTAAAATTTCTGGTTCACAAGAAATAATCGCCATGATGATTTTAAATCAAATGATGTTAATTAACCAGATATCAAAAAAAATAAAATTAAAGAAATAGAAATTTAAAAATCTAATAACCTGCGTGTCCACCTCGGTAAAATAAACAGGTAAAGTTTTCGAAACGTGGCAAATTGGTAGAACAACAAAACATCTAAATAAATATTTGATTAACTAATTCATGATTTTTCCGATTCTGGATAAATGACAATTTAAGTAATTTCTAAAATTTTGTTATGATTAAAAAAGAAAATGATGCAACATCAATTCAATATAAGATTGTTACTTGATTTAGTAATAAATATAATTAATAAATTTGGTCAGAAGTTTCTTAATTGGCCAAAAATAAATAAAACAATTGTAAATGAAGCGGTTCTTTAGGGTGAAAAATGTTACATCGGAAAGAAAAGTTCTCTTTAATTGACTAAAAAAATCCTATAAAAATATTTTAATTTATAAATCGATAATATTTAAAAATCCAAAATAAATATTTAATTGATAAAATCATATGTATTAAATTGAAAAAATTTCACATTGTCAAAATAAATGCACTATACACGAATGAAAAATAAAACCACGATATGATGATAATAATTTGAATTTTTATTAAAATAATAATATAATATATTATAAGAAAAAGAAAAAAAATACAAATCTTAGAAAGGCCCCAATGGGCAATTAATATCATGTAAGAACATAAATTCTTTGAGCTCGAAAAGTTCTACCCAAAGCCCATCGATTTCATCCTTGAGGAATTTATTTTTTTCTTCTAATTCCTTTTCTACTTGTATTAGATTTTCAACTTCGTCTCTTTTCTTTTTTCTGTATTTTGCAGCTATTAATTAAATTATTTATTAATATGTATATCATATAATTACCAGTCAAATATTTAATCTTATAAAATTTCTAAGCCTACCTGAAATTCTGTCCGACATTCTTTTTTTCGAAAGTTGTAATTTCTACTTCTTTTTTTTCTTCGCCTTCCCCTTCCTCATCATTCATATCGAAATCTTCTTTTTCTTTGTCTCCTTCTCCACCATCTAGATGAATCCTCTTTCGAGACCCTTCACCTACTTCTTCACCTTTATCTTCACCTCCATCTTCTTCTCGATTTCTTTTTCTTGACCCTGAAATTGAACGATAATAATTTGATTAACTGTTGGTGTGCAATATTATATGTACTATTATATATAGCATAATCAATATCTTGCTTACCCATTTCACTTGATTCGCCCTTATCTATATCGTAGGTATCATTTACCATGTCGTACATGGTAACTTCATTGAAATCTTTATTGTTCAAATTTTGATTAGGAGTAAGAACGAAACAAACAAAACATACAATANTATATCATATAATTACCAGTCAAATATTTAATCTTATAAAATTTCTAAGCCTACCTGAAATTCTGTCCGACATTCTTTTTTTCGAAAGTTGTAATTTCTACTTCTTTTTTTTCTTCGCCTTCCCCTTCCTCATCATTCATATCGAAATCTTCTTTTTCTTTGTCTCCTTCTCCACCATCTAGATGAATCCTCTTTCGAGACCCTTCACCTACTTCTTCACCTTTATCTTCACCTCCATCTTCTTCTCGATTTCTTTTTCTTGACCCTGAAATTGAACGATAATAATTTGATTAACTGTTGGTGTGCAATATTATATGTACTATTATATATAGCATAATCAATATCTTGCTTACCCATTTCACTTGATTCGCCCTTATCTATATCGTAGGTATCATTTACCATGTCGTACATGGTAACTTCATTGAAATCTTTATTGTTCAAATTTTGATTAGGAGTAAGAACGAAACAAACAAAACATACAATATTTCGTTATAAATATAATAAATATCATATGAAAGAAATATATTGATGTCATTATTATTATACCTTCAATAGAGATAGTAGACATAAAAGACATGTTTTCCATTTTTTAAGAAACTTTTGTTCAAAGAATATTTTTTTCAGCTGTAAAAATAGAAAAAAATTTTGGATCACGTTGATGAGATAATGTATCTGCGGCAATCCAACAACAATAAGATTGATTATTGGATATGAAAATCCTTAACACGTCACGTAATATGAAAATCCTTAATCACGTATATGAAAATCCTTGAAATAATTATCAAGGATTTTCATATCACTCTCGCAAATTGTGAACCTTATAATCATCGATTATTAGTTACGTTACTAATAAATATTCAGCATATGAAATTTTGATCAAAACGATAATTAGTTTTATTACTATTAATGTCTTAAAAATTTTTAGCTTACAAGAAAATATATTAATTATATTATTATAAATTTTAATGATCGCGAATTTTAAATATTTAATCTTAATTAAATAATTGGAAGTTAAATTTAAATGATTAACAATTATAATAATCAAATATTATAATTTTAACGTTTAATTGACAATTATCAATTATAAAAATATATTTATAAAATAAATTTTGTATATTCGTGATTATCGTGATTAATTAAGCTAATTTAATTATACTATTTAATATGGATGTCGTTATGGATGAAAAGATAATTAAGCTAATTAATAAAATTAAAAATTAGTCCATTTAATAAAGATGTCATAATTAATGAAAGCTAATCCAATAAAATTAAATTTACGCTGTTTAATAAATATAACGTGATTTATGAAAAGAAAAATTAAGAAATTAAAATTAAAGTAATATGGGATGAAATAGCAATTTTATTTTGGTGATAAATAAAAATAGGTAATTTACATCACAAGTCAAATAATACAACGGATAAATCAAAAAACAAACTTAAAATATAATTGCATTGTAATTCGTGGGGTTTGTGCGCGTGCGAACATTTCAAATGTGGATAAAGAAGTGAATTATATAACCGATGGCACTTTGGGAGTCATCAACATAAGTACAAGGTGCTACATCAAGTCTTGAAGTTATGAGATGCACCTTCGCTATGATCTTTCTTTTTTCTTGAATGATCATCCATCTCAATTACTTGTAATCCATAAAACGCTATCACTTTTATAATGCATCTTGTGAGAATCTTATTTAAGGCATGATATGTTTCCATTATTAGAACATATCTATTTGTAAGATGAAGATATTTTGCTCAAGGTCATGGATATTATTTTTTTTTTAACATTCTTCAGAATTGTATTCAAACGATGAATTTTGTAAGAATCTTATTTAAATCTANTTAGTCCATTTAATAAAGATGTCATAATTAATGAAAGCTAATCCAATAAAATTAAATTTACGCTGTTTAATAAATATAACGTGATTTATGAAAAGAAAAATTAAGAAATTAAAATTAAAGTAATATGGGATGAAATAGCAATTTTATTTTGGTGATAAATAAAAATAGGTAATTTACATCACAAGTCAAATAATACAACGGATAAATCAAAAAACAAACTTAAAATATAATTGCATTGTAATTCGTGGGGTTTGTGCGCGTGCGAACATTTCAAATGTGGATAAAGAAGTGAATTATATAACCGATGGCACTTTGGGAGTCATCAACATAAGTACAAGGTGCTACATCAAGTCTTGAAGTTATGAGATGCACCTTCGCTATGATCTTTCTTTTTTCTTGAATGATCATCCATCTCAATTACTTGTAATCCATAAAACGCTATCACTTTTATAATGCATCTTGTGAGAATCTTATTTAAGGCATGATATGTTTCCATTATTAGAACATATCTATTTGTAAGATGAAGATATTTTGCTCAAGGTCATGGATATTATTTTTTTTTTAACATTCTTCAGAATTGTATTCAAACGATGAATTTTGTAAGAATCTTATTTAAATCTAATAATATATCTGATGAATTAGACATGCCCATCTTGGTAAAATGAATGAAAGAATATAGGGCGAAATGTGGTAAAAGCTTAATTGATATACTAGATTCAATAATGGAAATATGTATTGCCATATCCCAATGATTTTGTAAACCAATATTACTATCATCAGAGAAATTTCCCACTTACGAATTATTATGTGATAACGAAGAAAATTGTTCCTTTATAGTGCCAAGTTACTAAATCAAACCTAGAGTTATATGATGCACTTTGGTACGATCACCATTTTGTTTTTTTTCATAATATTGTCACTATGCTTTTTGTCTATAGGTAAACTAATATTCTATTTACACATATTGGAAGAAATTCTATTTGATTGTTAAAGCAAACTCCCGAAGAGAATGGATAGTTTTATTATTTTAATTTCAAGATTCATACCTTGTTATTCCTACGATCTTATAAATTCTAACATCTCCATCAATAAGGCATAATATTACGTATTATTAATTTATAGTTCTTTTTTATGAAACATAAAGTAATCCTGGTGACGTATTGTAATTATTGAAGTTTCACCGGCTATAAAAAATAATAAATAAATAAAAATAAATAAAAATAAAATTTGAGATAATTTAAAATTACATTTGTTTCCAATTGGCAAATTTATTTTTAAATTCGTTAAAAATTCCTTAATTAAAAATACAACAATATATTTCGTTAATTTAATAATTCTATACAATACGATGTAATTAATTCTGCACATAGAACTATTAATTTAATTAATATTTACCTCTTATCCAAATGTAATCATCTTCGGGAAATAATTTCATATCATTAATTTTGATTTTTCATCACTGTTAATAAATAACAAAATAAATACTAAATATAAATTAAAATATTATTACTAAAATATATGAGAATTGTAAGAATAAATAATTTCATCCAAAATTAATTCGGTGTTCCAATATTTCCATTGTATGTCCATTGTTGTATTGATATCTTCCTTTGAATATCGACCTATTACAATAATAAATAGTCGAATATTAAACGTAACATTTACTCCAAGATGTATTTAATTCATACTCTAAATTTTTTAATTTAGATTGAAATATCGAGACAATAATTATTCATTTTAAATGATTACATACTGGTCTGCTTTATTTAAATAAAAGCTATACTCTATAATACCAGTGATCAAATAGAATAGTAAAATAATAACAAATAAAAAATATAAAAAATAAAAAATATAAAAAATAAAAAATATGAAAAATAATACAATTGTAACGACATATTTTATCTTTCACATTAATTTTTAAAAAATATTCTTCAACATATCTAAATAAATAAACAAATGTTATTAAAAAAAATTCAATAATATAAATAAACACGGCATAAAAAAGATAAATATTACATACATAATCGATATTTTAAGTTCACATCTTATCATTCCATACAGTTCGGCAATATACACAAGTAACCTTTTCGTGGAAAATTAAATAAATTAAAAGTAAATATCAATAAATAAATAAATAAATTGAAAATTAATTATTTTTACTTTTTGTTGATTCCAGGGAGCAAAGCAATTTTGGTGTATATTGTTTCCGCACCCACTTTGACACCAGATCAAAGGTTCATTATTATTCAAGGGTTCCAAACTATTTATTGTAATATAATAGATTAGATTGATTTGATTTGATAGATGAATTTGATTCAAGTCTACAATATTTAGAAATAAAACATACCAGACTGGACAATTGCCTTCGATTGGTCTGCGTTTTATCGAAGCAATTGCTTTTAGTTTCTTGATTTGTTTTTCACTTGGCTATTTATCCAAAAAAAAATAAACTAATTAATAATTTTTTTAAAAAATAAATTATAATCAATACGTTAAATAAAATATTTATACCAAAATAATTTTAGGAGAATTCTTAAAAATTAATCTTAATTCTTTTGTGATCAGTGCTTTCTGGTAAATAAAGTAGCCGTTTGGATTTACTTTCAAAACTTTTAAGAATACAAATTTTTTGCTTACGATATGTTTACAATTAAATTCTAATAGGTATAACAAATAAAAATCAAGATTAATAAGTAAAATAAATTTAAAATAAAATTTTTTCATGCATTAAAAATTGAATTTACCAAGTTGGAAATTGGGGCAAGAACATGACACAGTTTTTGTAATAATGGAGGTGTAAGTCTAAAGTAAAGTAAAAATATAATAATGCTAATAGTAAAACTTTGTTATACATGATTAATTTATTATACTGTCACAGGAGTGCAGAGTATTTCAAACAATTTCTCAAATCAGTCTCTCAGTTTGCATCACACAAACAAATAATAATACGCTCTATTTGCCAGTAGGTCAAGCAATCAATCGATCTAAACTTGCCTATCTCGAAACAGATAATAAATATATAATAAATAATAATAATAATCAAATAATAATCAAATTAATCATGAAGGCACAGTGAGTAAGGTGGAGTAAAAGTAGTAATGCAGTATCAAACAATATTTAATAATATTTCGCAATATTACAACACAAAATATAAGTTTATTAAAATATAAAATATAAAGTTTTTAAAAGTAAAGTATCATTCAACAACAGAAATATTACAGCATGACATATCTTTCCTGTTCCTGAAGGAAGTTTACTTTTCTATTTAATATTTATTAAAGGATTTTGAATTATTCTGAATTATTTCTAATTATTAATTAATTAATGACTAACTATCATTCACTACATTCACTGTCAATTCACTAACTAACTTCTGACAACAGTTGTATTTATACTTTCTCTTTTGTTTACACTTCATCCTTTATCCTTTGTGCGTCATCCTTCATCCTCGTACAATATCCTTCATTCTTGTATGCATTCTTCATCCTTCATCCTCGTACAAAGATGACAATCACCTGAAAGTTCATCTAGTGTCACAAAAATATCATCCCCCGTGACATTTCGCCTGATTACCAATTTACTTCGCCACAATATAACTAAATTTTTTCCATTATCGCACTAATTTCTAAAGAGCAATAATAAAATATCTAACAAATTTCTAAAAATATTCATTATATGTTATACCAGATTTTTTATGAATATTCGTTATACCATTAATTGCCGATCTGCCACTCAACAGGTTAAAATGATTGACAAAACCGGAATGTGGACAGCCGCAAAAGTAAAGTATGTCAATTTCTAGCCAAATCGTCCGAAATTTTTATTGAAAAAACCTTGAGATTAGGAGTTTTTTATTCAAGTATATAATATAATTTTTATAAAGAAAAAAATTTAATAAAAAATTCTTAAACATTGCCAATTAACCAAAATTTTAGCAAAATCCCGTCACTATTTTTTATTTAATAAAAGTATTAGCTAGAAGTCTCAAAATTATTATATAAATACTTTCAAACATATATTAATAGATTTTTTAAAAAAAAGTAATTCAAAAAATATGGAATATTTTACAAATTAAGGTTAGCAGCTTTAAATTTTATAAAAATCGTTTAAAATTTGCGAAAATTTCTATTTCTTCATTTTCAACGTTAAACAACATCATGATTATAAAGTTTTGAAAATTTTCATTCTAATGCACCACTCCTTAAATATGTATACTAATACAATAAAGTATTTATTTTTAGATTATTAAGATAGAATTTTGTCGATCATAGTTATACTAGCTAACCTGTTTAGTGGCGAATCGTCAATTAATGAATTTTTTTATAACGAAGGTCTAATTGGCCCAGACACTAGATTCATTGTACAGAGGGTTGACTGTATATATATTTATTATCTGTTTCAAAATAGGCCAGTTAAATCGATTGTATTAGCTGTGACCTACTGGCAGATAGAGCATATTATTATTTGTTTGTGTGATGCAAACTGTGAGACTGATTTGAGAAATTGTTCAAAATACTCTGCACTCCTGTGACAGTAGAATGAAATTTAGATAATATTAATAATATGTCATATTATTACACTCATGAGATTATATCAAAATTTGTTCTACAGCCTTCCATAATATTCACATGATTCTTGATTTTTAATTATTAATTTTAGAAAGATTTGAGATAAGAAAATCCTTGAAATAATATTGGTTAATAAAAAGATTTATTTTATTTATTTTTATTTATTTGCAACTCAGAATTACAATAGAAACATCAAAAGTATATTTATTGGAAGTACAAAAATTATTAAGTAAGTTGTATTTGAAAAAGAATAATAAAAATCAGTTTACTTTTTTAATAAAAATAATATTTTATTTTATAATTAAAATTATTTTGATTAATATTCATGAAGAATTAATATCTATTTAAAAACTAATACTGTTAGTATTCTTTATTTTTGTTAGAAATTCTTATTTTTTATAATAATTAAAAAAATATCTAGAATAAAAATTTATAATTAATTATTATCATAATATAGATTTTACCCTATTATTATTCCTTTTTCGGTGAAGTCACGGCACAAAATACTTTCACCCAATTGGTGAGTATTGGTAAGTTCTTAAGTTCAATCACTTGCCAACAATACTCTTTTTTGGAAAGATTTTCATGACCCGAAATGGAAAAAAAAAGGTCAAGAATTTATATACATGGTACATGGTACATGGTACATGATACATGATAAGAAGAATAACCTCCACCCACCACCCACCCAAAGAATAGCGGGTGTTTATATAATTTCTGAAATTTTTAAAAATAGTAAAAAAAAATTATTTTTTTACTATCACGTATTGAAAATAGTAAATAATTAATTTTTTTTACTATTTTTATCACTTAAAAATTAATATAAGTGATTTTTTATAAAAATAAAAAATAAATTTACTATTTTCAATAAGTGATAGTAAAAAAATAATTTTTTTACTATTAATAAATTTATTTTTATAAAAAATTTAAAAATAGTAAAAAAAAATTATTTTTTTACTATCACGTATTGAAAATAGTAAATAATTAATTTTTTTTACTATTTTTATCACTTAAAAATTAATATAAGTGATTTTTTATAAAAATAAAAAATAAATTTACTATTTTCAATAAGTGATAGTAAAAAAATAATTTTTTTACTATTAATAAATTTATTTTTATAAAAAATTTAAAAATAGTAAAAAAAAATTATTTTTTTACTATCACGTATTGAAAATAGTAAATAATTAATTTTTTTTACTATTTTTATCACTTAAAAATTAATATAAG